>JAHBCN010003062.1:80375-93639 GCA_019359885.1 Listronotus oregonensis | reverse complement strand
AACCTTATCTGGTACCAGTACGGGGCACCCAAGTAAAAGATAATAGATAAAAAACTATAAAACTTTTATTCACGGATTTTTTTTGTATCCTTTATATTAATCGTGTAAGTAAGTGTAAAATATAAATGAAAACCCTGCAAAAATTTTCTAAAGGGGTTTCCAGAAAAAACATCCCCCGTCTTATACATCCAAAATCTTGTTCCTGCAGATAAGGTTAGTCCACAAACAAAAATAACAGTATAATAGTATATTAATACCCAGGTGGAAAGTTTTTATTTCTGTCGAGAGATGCGTTAGTAGAGCGAGGCGCACCGAGTCTACTACCCCTTTCGAGACAGAAAGAACTTTCACCGGGTTTTTATATTTTATTTAAAACCCACTTTTTTTATTTCCTTTATTTTAAATTGAAATACTAAAATTGCCCCCTAATAATTTTATTAGGCGGCCGTCTTCGCAATTTGTATCGTTGTCATGGTAACGGGTTGTCAAATGTCAACCCAAAAAACCAAAGTGTAATTTGTTTTTTTTCCAAAAAAAAAAATATGTTATCAGATGAGGAATTCGAGTTTGCTGCTATCCCCCAAAAAATTTGGAATATTATTATTATTATTAGAATGCGTATTTCGTGTGTCATATACCATTTTGAAATATCAATATTCAATGAAATTACAAAAATTACTTTCCAACCGGGGTTTTAAAGTGAGCACTTTTCACCGGTTTTGGAAAAGTAAAAATAAAAAAACGTCAACTTTCCACCTTTCAAAGATAGGTGAAATATCATTATTACATGCATGGTTGTAAATAAAAGATATTTTTTCTACGTCCGTAAGATAAGAATTTCTTATCCCACTCATTTAAAGTGAGGTAAGAAGCTAATTACCTCACGCATGTTTTATATAACTGCCTTTTAATCAATCAAATTAGCTTAAAAAACGGCATTAGATATATTAATATATCAAAATCTATTCAAAACTAATAAACAATTACTATTACAATATAAACTAATAACAAATTACTATATTTAGAATTTAATTATTTATTATAAATATTAATAACACAATCTTTACAATTTTTTAAATAAATGCCTGAAGAGAAGGAAAGTTGCGAGGAATTGCTCGAAACTTTAATCGTCTGTTCATTTGTAGTAACATTCAAATTCTACTGAGGGGGCGTCCATTAATTACGTGAGGTGATTTTGGAGATTTTTTGAACCCCCCTTGGTGAGATGTCGTGGAATTTGACTCGACTCCTTCCCCCTAATTTTACGTGAGATTTGTGTAAATACGTTAATATGTGTTTGATTACTTTGGATGTAAAAAAACACATAATTTCCTATATTATTTTCATTTATTGTTAATACTAGTTAAAGCTAGTAGTCTAGAATCACAGTGAGAAAATATCATTGTGTCAGATTAGCTTATTGTTTTGGTTTGGGTAGGATTAGCTATGTTATAGTGGAGAAACATGTTTTACTTTAACCCAGTTTTCTCGCAATTTTACACTGTTTCTTGCGGAAAAAAAAATAACTAACCAGCCAGTCCAATAATTAAGACCACCTTCATAAATAAAAATTCTTTATTATTCGCTTTTTTTAAAAACTTGTTATTTTCTCTCGTCAAATTTTGGGTTTTTTTCCCTAGCCCCAAAATTTTCCCTTAAACGCACTCGTGCAATTTCGCATACCTATGAAAATAAAAAACTTTACCCCATATATCACAATAACTAATAATTACAACCCCGTTACGTGTATTGTTATATGTTTTGTAATCATGGATATTATTAATGAATAAATCGTAAAGAGAAAACAATTCAACTATATGTCTGATTCTAATTTCCCATTAAAAAGCTATAATGCTTTTTAAAAAACATATCATATTATCGGCTTTGGAAAAAAAAAAATTCTCGATACATGTGCAGCTCTCAGAGGTATTTCAAAAATTACAAATTTTGAAATTATTACTAATCCCTTTTTTTAAATATGTCATTTTATCAAAATTGTCAAAAAGTTTTAAAACAACCATGTAATAACTGATAATATGAACCAACCTTTTTACAAACTTCATGGTACATTTTTTATAGATAACAAATAAAAAAATGATAATAAGGATATTCTTAACGGGTCTAATATCCTTTTGTATGTGATAGAATGCATGCTAAAGATGCTAGCTTGAAGGGGGGAATTTTAAGCTAGAAATTTTTTTATTTTGCTTAACGGGGCAGAGCGAAAAAAGTTTTTAAATAGATTGGCACTGGCGAACTGGGCCTACGCCTCAATTTGACTGATGAAAATTTAAAAAATCAGGTAAATATGTGACTGTAGATAAACAACATAGAAAACGCCCCTTTCCCATAAATTATTTTAAAACAAACTTTTTCTTTTTTGGATTTTATGAATTGTTTTTTTAAAAATTAATTTTAAATTCCTTTGGGATAGCAAATTACACCGGAGAAGAAAATTGTTTTAATTTTTTTTTAAAAAACAGACACTAATTTATCATTTTTTTGCTAGCTTTTGCAGCTGAAGTTGCAAAAAATGAAAAGGAAGCCTGGCAGAGGGTTACCGAGTTCAATTGGCATAGATTTTCAGATTACAGCCTCAGAAGACAGTTCCAAAAATATTCATTTTGGGGGGATTTCCCCTTTCCCGAGGGGTTAAAAAAAACCCCAAATAAAATTATAAGTGATATGGAAGCTATATATTCCAAAGCCAAGATATGTCCTTTGGAAAGAACTCAACGGACAGTGAAGAGTGTAAACTTAGCTTAGAACCAGGTAAAACCATGCTCTTTATTCTTGGCCTTGACTGTAAATTATTCCTTATGAATAAAATCTTACAAATTTGCGTCCTGTTAACAGCTTAAAAATTTAAAAGCTGGTTTAAACAGCCGTCACGTCGAAAAGGTTTTTTTACGATTTCGCTGGCTTTTTTAAAATTTTGAAAAAAAAAACAACAAAAAAAAAGGTTTTAAATCTCCGTATTAAAAAATAAAAAAATATAAATCAAGAACACTTTTACGTTTGGCTGACATTATTGCTTATCATAAAAAATATTTTTAAACACATTGCCTAGATTAACATAATTATGCATATAGGATAAGCGATAGCTGTGGTATTAGTTTACACATTTTTTTATCTATAAGTACTGTTTATACTGTGGCTTTATACTTAAGTAAATTTAAAAAACAAAACCTAAAGTAATTTTAGCAATGGTTGAAAATCGAGATTTTTTTCCTGTTACGTAGAATCTCCTGATAGTTATCAGGGGGGTTCAAATATGACTTAGTATTTTATTCTCAAAACCAAACAAATAGTCCTAGCCGCAATTCCGTTTTCATGTTAGCGACGGGGTATCTAGAGGGCATATATAATGTCATAGTCACTTTATAGTTTTCATTTGGTTACTGTCAAAATGCCAGAATATGCACTTCATGTTTCCGTTGCGCAACGCATAACAGAATTTTTTGGGAATGAAGATGGCAAACCATATGTTTTTATAATGGCTTTAAGCACAATACGGGGATTCCACCTTATCAAAACCTTAAGTGTTTATTTGGTATAAAAGCTCAAGGACCTTATTTTTGCCAATTTATGTTCTTAAAATGTGTTGGTAGCTTCGAGTAAATCATCAATTGCCATCTGCATAACCGAAATGTTGGCGCAAAATGGGCACCCAGATTACTATCAACTGCAGAAAAATGATGAGCTTCTTAAACTAAATAAACGTGATACATTTTTAATTTCTTACTCGCCTGCGCCTGCGGGTTTACCGTTTTATACCAGAAACAAAAGGATCAAGTCTACAGTGGCACCAGTCAAACTTCCCATAACCAAAAAAAGGAAAGATAGTTCCTTCAGTAAGTAATGACCACCGTCTTCCCGGGGGGAGCGGAAATTTTTTCTCGATTTTTAAAAACAACGTATCCTTAAGTACCCCTTTATGCTTGGCCCAGTTCCAACAGAGCAACACGTAGTGTCACTTTTATGCATCCTTTTACAGTCCAAATTTGTTCCTTCCTTTATCCCTGGAGTGTCCACATTATGGACTTCTACCCGCAAATTTTTTTCTTTTTCGTCTAAATCTCCAAATATATAAATCATGTGCGAATAAACTCCCTCCTATCACACTTAAGACACCCATGGTACATACAGTACTTACGCCTTCAGCCTTTGTAGACTGTCCCAAGAAAAAAAAACACAAAAACATTCTATAAAATAGGCTCTACTCTCGCCCGCAAATCGCGGCTGCGATCTTTGCCCGAGATTCGCGTCAGAACTCTACACTTGAAATGCTCACGGTTACGTTCATTGTTTCCCTTGTTGAGGGCCCAAAAAAAACATCGAGTGGGGAACCGAACCGAACCGCGAAACCATTCAGACTCGTGTTTTAGGATTTTCGCGGGATTTCGGGCAGTGAGTGTAGATCTGTCTGAAATACCTATTGTAGTTTGTTACGGACTTCAAAAAATGTGTTTATGGAGTAGTAGAGCATTATTTAATTTAGTTTAATAATTATTTATATAAATTAATTTAGTTTTTTCCCATTACAAAGGGTCCCGAAAGCTCTATAATCTGTTTGTTTTTTTGTTTGAGAAAGACTCCTGAACAAAAAATATATTAAATTGGCTTAAAAAGTCACTAACCATGGTTACTGAATTTTTAAACCAATTCAGTTCCCTTTTTGTTTAGATGTTTTACGCAAATGAAAATGATCAGATTTTAGAGTCATCCATTTTGCACTGTTCTTGCATTATGTATATAAAAATTAATCCAGCTAATTTTCGATTTTACGATCCTGCTCCACTTTTCCACAAAAGACGACAGAACAATTCGAAAAGTTCAAGCAATGCAAACACCATACCGTTCATTTAACCTGAAAGTTAATAAATATATATTTAATTAATGTATTAAAAACTCATCACTTTTTTATTCTTCTCGTAAAATTTTCTTTTTATAATTTTTTTTTTTTAGAGTTAACCAATATATTAGCTACTTCTCGAAATCCTGAGGAATTGCAGCACGTTTGGTTGGAATGGAGAAACGCCATTGGGCCTAAGTGTCGTGGTCTTTATAAGGTAAATAAGAGATTTGTTTTATTTAATGAATGGTGTTTAATTACCTATTTCATTGGATTAAAACAATTTTGTTTTCCTTTTTCACTTCACAGGAATATGTAGACCTTTCAAATGAAGCAGCAAGGCTAAACAATTTCTCTGACGTATCCCAATTTTGGCTCGACGATTATGAAGATCCCAATTTCAAAAATTCAGTTCAAAGCTTGTGGGAACAACTTAAACCACTATATTTACAAATCCATGCATATGTGAGAACGAAACTAAGGGAAAAATATGGAGAAATTGTTACCGAGAAAGGACCTATTCCTGTACATTTACTGGGTAAGAGACAAAATTTGACAGTTAAATACAAACGACAAATATAGCTTGGAAGATGAGATGGTCAGCTCATGACAGAGGGACCCCATAAAGATAAGCATCGTATTTAGTGCATTCCTTTTAACTTGTAGAACCGTTCTGTCCGTTCTTTGAATTGTCAAGAACAGGTCTACAACATGACTTAAATGTAAAAGAAATACCTATTGACATTCAAGAACGGTCCAGAATGGTTCTACAAGTTAAAAGGAATACACTCATAATCTAAGCAAGTACTTTCTCTGCCGATGGCAGCATCGCCCAAAGTTTTTGTGGCGCTTCTTTTGGAACTTCTGTTGTATATAATAAAAACTAAGATAAAGAGTAGGGTGAGTTGCAGGTTTCATTGGAAGAAACTTTCGAAATAACTGATAGCTTTAGAAATGATTACTTGTAAGCACATGCGCTGCGTATGCTGCTATTGATATTCCTGCTGAAGTATTCTACATTTTTATTAAACTTGTTTATCAACGACATATGTCAATGCACTCCTGCCACTTTCGTTTGTTTACCGATGATATAAAGCTATATAGAGTCATTAAATCTAAGCACGATGGTGTTCTGTTGCAGGATAGCATTATTGAAAACACATTCATTGGTCAGAAGTAAACTAATATATAGTTATTACCAGAAATATAATTTCATAACTTTTACAAAACCAAACAAGGATTGATAATGTCTGCCGAATTGATACGGGCGAAAAGCTATTACTTCTTTTTAACGACTAAATTTTTGGGTCATTTTTGATATAAAATTTCTTTTCGAGATCACTAATTATTATTTACGTCTAAAGCATAAAAATACTGGATTTTGTTTCCTAACTTGACTGTGACCTGTCTTTATTTTTTTTAAGATTCTCTAATCCTTCCATGTAAAACCTCACCTGGAATGTGCATTCATAGTATGGTCCCCATATTTCAGTTTTTCTGTAAAACAGATTATGGGGACCATACTGTATTACCGTTAATAACATCCGACGTCGACTTCAATTTGCACATGTCCGAAATGAAGTGCCTTCACATACTCTAAAAAAAAGATTTTTTTCTCTTTTATCTACAAGTTAGTAAACGGTTCTGTTACTTGCTCAGTTCTTTTAGACTAGATCTTTTTTACAAGTATTGGTTGCTTGTTAAAAAGAATGATACTTTTAACATTTAATTTCATGCCACAAATGTAATCCTATGACCAGAACCTTAAGATATTTAAACGTTCATCCATATTTTAATACTTTTGGCGGCTTACTAAATAGCTTTGGGAGAAATATTCTTGCTCTGGATCAATAAGTACTTGTTTATGTTTGAAATGCATATATTTACATGTTTTCTAATCGTGTTCCTAAAGTTCAATGTATTCTCTTGAAACTGATAGACAATGATGAAGCAGGGTGAATGAAGATGTTTTTTGGACTTCCCTTGTCTTATTTTTTTTTTAATACAACGTTTTAACTGGTGAATATCTCCAGTCGTCGTCAGGTAAATACCTACCTTGATTTTTGGATTCATTGTATTCTTTTTGTAACTCTTTAATGTTGTTTCCTCTTGATAATAACTGAATAAATAAATATTTGACTAAACGGACATATTTTTAGGTAATATGTGGGGACAATCGTGGAGTAATATAGCAGAGTTTATGTTACCTTATCCTGATGCTAAGAATAATGACCTTACAGCAGAGCTTAAGAAACAGGTGCCTAATTTTTACTTCTATGGTACTTTAGTTTAAATTAATATTATTATAAGTATAACCCTAAATTACCATACATTTTTGTTCTATTAAATCGTAAGAATCGATCAATCATCATTTTTCTATTTTGTTTTTTAGAATTACACTGCAACTAAAATATTTAGAACTGCGGAAGCCTTTTTCAAATCAATTAACTTAACCGAAATGCCAGAATCGTTTTGGAAAAATTCTATTTTGGAAAAACCATCAGATAGGGAGATGGTCTGCCATGCTTCGGCATGGGACTTTTATGATGGTAATGATTTTAGGTAAGAAAACATATTTTATCAAATATAGTTGTAACTGTATCATCAGAAAATAGAAAAACCCAATTCGTAATTTATTTTATTGGATACTTTCAAAAAACTAATTTCCACTCCGCAAATGCTCTTGGTAACATGTTCGTTCCTATAACTCTAAAGCAAATTTTTATTAACCGCAAATTTGGCCCCGTCGGTTAATGCGTTTATGTTTTATCCTTGAAGTCCCCAGATCAAACCCCGCAAGGAACATAAGTTTTTTTGCTATATTTTTGATTTTTTTTTAAATATTACTTAAAAAATACTTAAAATGACTTCAATAATAATGCAATAAATATTAGGCACATACAGCTAGGTGCTATAGAAAAAATTTTTTCACCATAGAATTAGGCATAAAAACTGTAAACTATAAAATATGTAAAATTATGGAATAAATTTGAATTTTGAAATTTGAATTGAATTATAGTAGTAAATTTTTCTGAAGCAGTAGTTAAACCTTTAACATACGAATTGACACGCTATTGTACAGGCTCTAGCCTAGCCCTAAATGGGCTAAAATAGGGCTGATTTATTAGTCTGGTGCAGCAATGGCCTAAAAACCAACCAAAAACAAGAATTTACGAAAAAAAAACAAGGATGGAAATACCGTTAAGTCATTTACATAAGCATTTTAAGCAAAATTTCCAGCAATCAAATACTGCGCCATGAAAATCAGTGGAAAGCAATACCACAAAAGAGGTTTATTATCTACCAAGACAATCGGGCAGTAATTAAGGCAGTCAGCACCTATAAAATCCGCTATACAAGTCTAAGACTTTTAGCTCTGAGAGATCGCTTTAGTTGAAATCAGGAGATTGCGAATTAGTGGTTTCAAGAACCCCGAAGGGTAGTCCGGGTGCGTACAGGGAATCGACGAAAATAGAGTTTTGACCTTTACCGTCCCCTTTGGGTGCTGCTACTGATTCCTGAGCATCTACGCAACCGACCGCAATGGTGCAGAGGCAGCCTTCTATAGAATCAGGAATGGGACCAGATGATCTTAAGTGATGAATCTCGCTTCTACTTGGGTATGCATATTCTTCGACCAATGGCAAGAAGGCGACGTGGTGAAAGACAGTTTGATATGGAGACATGTTTATCAGAGGTGGATTGATATAGGGTGCCACTGAATGTGTAAAGAAAATTTTTATCTTGAGACTATCAAAAGACCCATTTTTAACAAGACAACGCCCGCCACATGGGATCGTGTAACCGTGACTTTATATATAACCCCATAAAAACCCCCCAAAAAAGGGTTAAAAAAACTTTTGGGGAAATTTCCCAAAAATTTTTAAACTTACAACCTTTGATATGGAAGACATGTTTATCAGAGGTGGATTGATATAGGGTGCCACGAATGTGCCTCAGAAATTTTTATCTTGAAGACTATCAAAAGCCCTTTTTTAACAAGACAACGCCACGCCACATGGGATCAGTGTAACCGTAGACTTTATATATCAACACCACATTAAAGGCCCCCAAAAACGCATGATCTCCAACCGAACTTGTGTGGGACATCCTAGGTCACAGATTGTTAAACTTACAGCACGCTCCTCAGATTTTGGCAGCACTTAGACAATAGTTAGAGATACCACAAAAGGATATAGACCACCTCATCAAATCAGTGCCCAGACATTTTAATGGGGGTTGAAGAGCTATCCACAAATTTTATTTGCCAAAAATAGCAAACCGGTACGCGATCGATACAAACAGGCGTCGATTTTAATAGATACATCAGTGTTTTTTGTCTGGTTTATAGTCTATAAAACGCATTATATACAAAGACAACATTTTCTTTTTCAGAATTAAACAATGTACTGAAGTAACCGGTGAACATTTATCACCGCCCATCATGAGATGGGTCACATAGAATATTTTCTGCAATATAAAGATCAACCTTCAATTTCGCGAGGCGCAAATGATGGATTCCATGAAGCCATTGGTGATTTAATTGCTCTTTCAGTTGAAAGTACCAAACATCTGAAAAAAATCGGACTTCTACCGAATGAAAAGGACGATCCAAAGCAAGTCTTAAATAATCTTTTTAAGGTAATTTAAAAAAATCCAATTGCAACACGACTGAGTTATCAACTTTATTAGTAGGTATTATTTCAAATTTAATTCGGAATTTCAACTTTGTAGCTTGGACTATCAAAAATAACATTTTTACCATTTGGTTATCTCATGGACCTTTGGAGATGGGACATATTCTCCGGAAAAACCAAACCAGAAGACTACAACTGCAAATGGTGGGAATTAAGGGAAAAGTACCAGGGAGTGGAACCACCAGTTGACAGAAGTGAGGAGGATTTTGACCCAGCTGGAAAGTATCATATTATTGCCGATGTACCGTACTTAAGGTAATTTACCAAATATTAGCAAGGAGGTAGTCACAACAGCTAACTTATTATCTGTTTTTTAGATATTTTATTAGTTTCGTTATTCAGTACCAGTTTCATCGTGCGTTGTGTGAGAAAGCCGGCCAGTACGAACCGAATAACTTAGAAAAGCAGTTGCATGAATGTGATATTTATGAGAATACTGTTGCTGGAAATGTATTAAAGTAAGTTTATTATAATTTACAACTACTTTTTACCACGTTTAGATTATTTTAGGTCCTAGGGTGTACTTACGTTTATCATTATTATCGTTATTAACAATTTACCTTAGCCGGTTAACCGCTTTCCCCTAGGAACAGGGGGGTAAATCTGAATTGTGACCGCCAGTAAACACCGTGTCTACTTGGGTGTGGTTTGGAATCCACATTAAACTGTAGGTTTCATTTGGATGACATTACTTAGACGTTAATGAAGTTATTTAAAAAAATTTGGGGTGGTGGGACCACCGTGTTGTCTAAAAGGTGCCGTAAAATAGAATATCTGCCTGTTTCGGTCCTTGGCCAATGTTGACAAAACTGGACAAAAGTGGGTTAAATATGTAAAAACCTGTGACTTACGGTACCTAGTGCTTAAGCTTCGTACAACCCCTCGTGGGCTCTCACAAATTAATGTAAAACAAAAAATGAGCCGTTTGGCTTGCACTTCCTTAGAAGGGGATATTTACTTATCCCAGATATATAAAGATTAAAATGATTAAGCTCTGTGGGGACCATACTATGTTATTAGGCACTAAGTAACCTAGAACATTGGGGTATCTTCAATTAACTTTCAAGCACTTTGTGCTGTCGCTTGTAGCACTGATATCTGCATGACCTTGTCTAAGTGTTTACTGGGTCTAGTCATTTGATGTTCATTCGAAGATTTTTTGGATTAATTATTACAAAACCTAGCCAGCTCTTGATGGAGTATTTTTTCTCTGCAAACTGACATTCACTAGTTGTATGTTGTATTGTCTTATGTGTTGGAAACACATTTGCACCAAAGGATCTCTGGCGATATACTTTAAGTAATTTATTGTTAAAATGCCCTGATCTTAAATAGTCAAGTGTAAGTTTTCCTTTATAGACACTTTTTGGGGTTTTTCATTGGGTTTTTTTGATCTTTTCGTTAAACATATAATTCTTGGATTGTCAATTTGACATTTAAACAATACATTAAACTTCAGTTGTTAATCCCTATTATTACTATTAAACCTAAGTGCACGTAAAACGTTCCAACATGGTAACTTATTTTAACTTACCGGATATGAGGAGGTAAGTCTTCTCGCCTCATATCCGGACATTTCTGGGTTTCTATGAGTTTACCTACAAGTTTTTCTAGTGTAACTCTTAGTGAAAAAACGTTTTTTGACTCAACAAGCCAATCAAATTTTACAATCTACCGCCCACATTTAGTGCTCAAACATCCTTTATTCAAAGTCTATTTTGAAGTCCATAAATGGCTTGGGGAAAAAAACTAAATCCTGAAGGCTGGGGGTGGGCAGTTATCAAAAAATATGCTAGAAACTATTAGAATTTTTTTGGCCAACAGCTCTTAATTAATTAGAAAATACTATATTTTGCACCTGCACTTAAGGCTATAATGCAAGTTGTAGTTGTAAAACAATAGGTAGGTAGATAGGTTTAAAGTGAGTGATATTTTTTATTTCTCCCAATAGGATCGGACTTCTAATGAATCCGATACCAGATTGGGGGAGAGTTCTTACATCTCTTACTCGTGTCGCTACCGGACAAGAGCACAATGTGTTCTGATGTGTCCTGGTGTCACGTCTCCGAGAGGATGACAAGCAGACTATTAAAATCCATCATGCCCTCCTCTCCCGGTCTAGTGACGTGGGTAACTACCAGGTCCTTGTTACGGGGGAAAACCCGATGTTTTTTCTGAGGCTTTATCCTATGAAAACGGTCCTATCCGCTTTCTGTTTAAAGCCAGGAAACCCTTTTTTTCCCAAAAAGGGGGTTTGTCCGCCTTGGGTTTTGGGGGTTCGGGGGAACCCCCTTTCCAAGCACCTGTTTGTTCGGGATGGATTAGCCCTTCCCGTGAAACAGGCCCCGGGGCCCTTCCCGGAGCACCTTTCGAAAAGGTTCACCCGTTTCGGTCGGCGCACCTTTTTTTTGGACCTTGGGGGCACCTCTCAAAACGGGTTTTTCCTTTTCGGTCGGGGGCCCCCTTTTTCATTTTTTCCCATGAAAGCGGTTCTGTCCTCTTTCTTTTTTGGAGCTAGGGAAGTAATAGTCCACCACGGCAGACCCCCCATTACCGCAGTAAGGCTAGATACTTGAGAGGGTCGCCCTGTATCTCAGAGGCACCGTTGGGGACATCTTTTTAAGGCACAGGATGTCATTCACTCATCAGCACGGTATGCTAACACCTTGAGTTAAACCTTCGTTCATCTTGTTTGGACCCCCTTCCATACGGTGGCAACAAGAGTTGCTGATAACCAGCAACTCTAGGGCTGTTCCCCAAAAAAACCTACTGGGCCCAACCACAACGACGATGTGCGAACACAGCTGTTTTTAAAACAATGGACGTCGCTATTTCGCTGTATTTGGGTATCCTGTTTTTAAAAACTGAGCTCAATGAAAAAGACATGGATATTAATAAAGACATTGATCCTATGGCTCTCTTATTCCCCAAAAATTGGACAAAAAAATTTTTTAAAAAAGATGGGGATGCAATTTTTTTTAAAAACAAGAAAATATCGTGTGACAAAGATCAAGTTACCACAAGAAAAACGCAGCCATAGAACTCTCTCAGTGCTTTTGTAGTGGGGAAAAAAACATTACAAAAATGGCAATACGCATTTTTACCCCGTCGTTTACTCCGTCGTTTACCCAAAAACGAATAATTTTACAAAAAAACGACGAGATCAAATACGACAAAATGTTTCCATGGACGAGTACAACTTCGGGCATGTACAGTCTTTTCAATACCAGGGGGATTAATAACATCAGATAACAACGGTAAAGTGGAAATAAGACAGCTCATACTTCAAGGGAAAAAAAAGCTGCTACGCAACCCAGCAATTATTACGATTAAGAATCCTGACCAGACAAACAAAAATAAATATATATAAAATATTATAAGACCAGTTGTAACTTATGCAGGGGAAACATGGACCATGACAGTACAAGACACGGGTTTCAACTTTCGTTTTAAAAAAAAATTTTTTGGGGGAGTTGGGATCCAAACGTTGGGTATAGGATGCGACGAACAACGAGGCCTATATGAACTATATAATAGTCCAAGTATAGTACAAGAAATCAAGTCAAACAGATTAAGATGGCTGGGACATGTCCAGAGGAGGGAATGACTCAAGGCTAATTAAAATGGCCTGGGAAGAAACCCATAACAACAAAAAAACCCCTGGGGCGCCCAAACTTGGGGTGGGATAATATCTGCAAGGGCCTTCAAATCC
>JAHBCN010003062.1:0-80358 GCA_019359885.1 Listronotus oregonensis | reverse complement strand
TGCCCCGACCCTTTTTTTGGTTACGCAAATGTTCTTCATGTTTTAAATTGTAAAAAATTTCACGAGATCCAATACTTTTTTTACATAACCGTTATCATAATGATAGTAATATACAGAGTAAAAAATTTTAAAAAGCCCCCCAAAAAAAGGGGGGAATACAAACTGAAAAACCTTTTTGGGTTATATGGGGTTTAAAATTTTTTAAAAAAATATATTATTTTTAAAAACGGCCAATTTTTTTTAAAAACCTTTCACCATAACCACAGTAAATTCTATAGAAATGATTTGGTATCCAATTTTTAACCAAATTTATACCAATTTTTTATGAAAATTTCAAATTTATTAAAATTTTTTTTTTTTTTTACGGGAAACGGAAAAAGGGTGTGAAAAAGGACTTAAAATTACTAATTGTGTAAACAATGTTTTAAAGGCGATAAATATTTTTTTTCGATTTAATAAAAAAATAAAAAAATTATAGTCCAATTTAATAAACACAATCCCTAAAATAAGGTTTTTTTAATAAAAAACCTAACCAAAAATATAATTACACAAAGCAAAACAACCAAAAGGGGCCAAAAAAAACAAAAAAAATATGGGGGTTAGGAAGGGGGGAAAAACCCCTTAAAAAATTTTTTAAAATTTTGTAATTGGCATTTAAAAGGGGCCAAAATTTTTTGGGGGCCCCGGGGGCCCTCTGCAGTTATTTTCAATGGGCTGGACATTTTTTATCGAATGGGCCATACTTGGGTTTAACACCTTTAAATTTCTTGGTTTTGACGCCGGGCCAAAAAAAAGGTCGCGCGAGGCCTTTTCGTATAAATAATGGATATTGAACTGGGGGTGTGGTTAGTTGTGGGTGTTGGGGTTTTTTTATGGAAAATACCCCCTCGGGATCTTTTTTCAATTGCCGCTATCTCATATTTTTTGAGTTATCTTAAAAATCGAAATGGTTTTTTTATTTCGTTTTTTTAAACAATTGAATTTTTTTCCGATGATTAAAACTAAAATAAAAATATACGGAAATATTTTGGCTGGAAATTTTTTTTGTACTGCATGGATTTCCTGAAATTTTTACAGAAGGTGGGGAATAGCCCAGGATCAAAGTTTATATCATGCCGAGGTGTGCTTTTTCTGGGGGTGTTGCCACCCCCATCTTGGGGGGAAATTTTATTACTTTTTTACTACAGAAATCGATAAAAAAGTAAGTCTAAGTAAAAAAAATTGTTTTATACATTTTTTTAAAACTAATATTTTTCGAGTTATTCGCGATTGAAAGTAAAGTTTTTCGACGAAAAAATCGACGATTTTAATGAAGTTTTTAGAATAGCTCTAAAAATGTTATATTAAAATTATCAAAAAAACTGTGGAGACAAAATTGTAGATTATAAAAAACCTTAAAAAAATGTTTTTTTTATAATTTCTCTACAACCAATACGGACCGAGCTACGGCTTGGTAATGGTTAGCTTTTGTTCGTCAAATGCTAAATTTGAAAGATTCAAAGTCAAATAGCGGGAAAAGTTTGCATTTTTCAAGGAAAACATATAATGTATTTTTTAAAGTATATAATTGGACCTTTCTTTTACAAACAAAAAAAGAGTTTCTAGCCGAAAAATTGAGCGAGTTATGATAAAAATGAGGTAGGTCCCTCACTTTTTTCTACGAAAAGGTCATTAAAAACAACCCCTAATTCCCTCCTATTTAAAATTGATTTGTACCTTTCTGCGATTCTTTTTATATATGTATTATTAATATATCCTAGAAGTTTAACCAAATTAAAATGCTTAATTTTGGAAAAATTGGAGCTTAAAGTGAAAAACGATATTCCGCAATTTCGTAAAAATAGCCATTTTCTTCAAAATAACTCAATAATACTGGATATAAAAAAATGCTGAGTTCAATTGAGATTTTGATAAAAAGACTTTTCATTTAGATTTTTCTGTACAATAAATATTTGGCCAGATATGGCCGTTAAACCTCTATTTACGAGCGAGCACCACCATATTAAAACTAAGGTTTACGTAGCCTTGTAGCTCTTAAAAAACCCCACAAAATTATTTTTAAAAAACTTTCTATCATTAAAACTAAAGAAGCCATGTTTAAAAAACCAACCTTTTTTTTCGAAAAATTCGAATAGCCCACTTGGGAGCATAATATTCTATACAACCGGTATACAGGTATACTTTATACTTTTACCGGTATAGTTGTGTGTAATTCTACTTTATTTCCTATTTATATCTATTATATTGGTTTATAAGAATTGCAATGTTGTAAGGGGTGGTTTTTAAGGATTGAAAATTTGCAAAAGAATAAAATTGGTAATATTTCAGGCAGTAATATTTTTATTTAATAAATCTGTCAAGCTATTAATTTTTTGGGCATATTTTTTTTTTTAATTAAGCTATAATAAGGGTCGAATATTTGCAAAATAAAATTAGTACATATTTTAAGCAACAAAATTATTAAATTAAATCACTATGATAAATTAATCAGTTTTTTAGGGTAAATATTTTTTTTTTACTTTAAGCTCTAACAAGGGTTGATTTTTCAGGGTTGAAATATTTTAAAATTGTATTCCAAAGCATAAAATAATCATTAATCAACTAATCCAAACCCACTTTTACCCATCTTAAGGTTTAAAATGTTATTCTATAAGTTTTGACAATAAGGGGTAGTTTTCACCCTTAAAAAACAAACAGCGCACATCACCATAAAATAGAATTTGAAGTAGAGGGTTAGAAGCGCCTAATTCCAAATTTTTATGCAAATCGATGCAGGACAAAAAAATGCGTGGTTGTGCCATTTTTTAAGCTTCATATCCGGGACTATAAATATTATGTATATCATTAAATAGTTTTGATTTGTCAAAAACAATTTTTTTTGTAAATCTTATGAGGGGTGGTTATTTAAAGTTGATAGTTATGGTAGTTAAATATGTATTATACCGTAAACTGTTAAAATATTTTTTTCTACAATAAAAGCGTTATTAAATAATTTTAAAATTAAAAATAAAAACATTTTTTTGTAATTTCGTTATTAAGGGTATTTTTAAGGGTTGAAACGTTACAAATATAATGTTAGGTATAACTCACAACATAAAAATATATTTATTTTACATATTTAGCTATGATTTTAATTTACATAAGGTCTATTTCTATGGTTTTTTAATTTTTTAGCATAAAGGGTGGTTTTTACCCCTAAAAGAAAAAAGTACACCTTAATCATATATAAACTTTGATCTAGAAGGTAAAAGCAACTTAATTCCAAATTTTTATAAAAATTGAAACTGTACAAAAAAAACTGTACTAAGAATATATACAGGGTGCCACAGATTCGAGTGCATGCATGGAGATTTCGGAAACCGTAAGAGATACGAAGTCGGTTAAATTATGGCAAAGTTGTGCATTTAGGTGCCTAACAACATGCCTATTAGAAAGTTGTAAAATTACGAGTACTTCCGGAGATATCTGGAAAAAACCGAAATTTTCCGATTTCGTTTTTATTTTTTTCTGACGTTATTTAAAGAGATATGAAAAAACAAAAGACACTTTCTTGTGGCCACTTTTTAAGCTCTTCAAAACAGCGTTGAGAGATTTTCCGTACGACGTTTCGTTTTCGTTAAACCATCATCAACTTTATTTTTTTAAATACGGCACCCAATTGTTTATTGCATTTTTTAAAAGCAGTTATAATCCCAATTGCAATGATGTATAACACTGAATATTTTTTCTGTTAAATAAACATATTTTCCATAAGAGACAATGAGTTAGACAAAGAACGCACATCATTTCTTATAGGGGCGTTCCATATTTGTAAATAAATATTAAGTGTTATACATTTTGTAATTGGGATAATAAGGGGTTCAAAAATTAAATAAAAAACCCAGGCCCGTATTTAAAAAGAAAGTTGATGATGGTTTAAAGAAAACTAAACGTCGTACGGAAAATCTCTCAACTTGTTTTGTAGAGTTTAAAAAAGTGGCCATGAGAAAGTGTCTTTTGTTTTTCCATATCTCTTTAAGTAACGTCAGGAAAAATAAAACGAAATCAGCAAATTTCGGTTTTCCGGATATCTCCGGAAGTACTCGGAATTTTACAACTTTCTAATAGGCATATTGTTAGCCACCTAAATGCGCAACTTTGCCATAATTTAACCGACTTCCTATCTCTTACGGTTTCCTAGATCCCATGCATGCACTCGAATCTGTGGCATCCTGATTATATATATAATATATATATATATATATATATATATATATATATATATATATATATATAAAATATATATATATATATATATATATATATATATATATATATGTATATATAATTTGCTAATGTGGATATATTTATATGTAGGTAGGTATATATATTTATTTGTCTGTCCACGTGATTCTGAAGTTATGGCTTGAGCTAAAATCATGAAATTTGGCACAGTGGTAGTCTTTAGCAGTGGCTAGAACCTAACGAAGCCCGGTTTTTGAATTTCGCCCCGGACAAAAATAGGAGCAAAAAGTGTTTTTACCGTTAGCCGTACGGAAGGCGTCTTACGGAGACAGAGGCTACTTAATATTGTCTCTCGCCTGGCGGAGACAGGCTTTTCATCTAGTATAGTTTAAAATAGGCAAATGAGGAAGATTTAACGTGTTATTGATTTAAAAATAAATTTTATGCAAGGAGCATAAGAGGGTCGACCCGATTGCTTAAGATTCCGTTAATTTGGCAAAGCAACGCTATGATGAAAGGGTTGTTGTGCAATAAGCAATATCTTTTTAGACTTCTAGAAGTTTAATAGTCTATTCTTATAGCTATTAAATTAAAGAAAATAACTGTAAGTTTTTTGTAGAAAAGATATTTAATTACTTTGGTAGACATGTATCGCCAAAAATACCCATAAAATGTTGACGCTTCCTAATACCGTTAGAAAAAAAGATCGCAGATTCTTTAATTAAATATTCTAATGGTCATAGAACCAGTGTTCCATGTCGTTTATTGTTTTGGTCATTGGCAACACGTTTATTCATAATGTGTATTCGATGACCCAAATCAGGGGACATTTATAAAATTTTGCAATATTTACATATTTTGCAATAATCGTCGATTCAGCTGTGTTATAAAAATTGTATGACAGGTCAAGCGAATTAAATATTTTTAATAAATCCATTGCTTTTTACGTTATGCCCATTAGTTCCATCTAAACAAATTAAATACGTATTAGTGCTGCGTGGAAAATTAATGTGTTTTTAAAATTCCTAAATTCTTTAAATAATTTTATGTTTAATAGTGTAGATAAAATTTTAAAGGTAACCTTAAAAACAGCAGTAATTCGAATAGCATTTCAAACGAGACATGTGTATTTGAGTAAAATTTTGAAAGTCCTGAGAAAAACAAAACGTAAGTACCTATATGATCTAATTTTTAATAATAACATCACAAGTTTAATGTTGGAAATTAGTTGTATGGACCAGGAATGATGTTACGATGAAGATATTTTTTAATGTAATGGGTTAGGTACTCGCCCGACTTGCTAAAAAGGACCGTTTCGATCCAAGTCGCAGGGTAAAAATCAAAAAACCTATCAACGTTTCGGTGGCAAGTTGGTCACCGTTTTCAAGATATAAAATAAACTTAAAAATGCTTTAAAATTTAAATAAGATTTATAACTAAAATTATTTTAATTTTGGGATTTTTTTTTTTTAATTTATGACCTTAATGTTAGAAAAATAGAACTAGCGTGTTGATTGCTTCTGAAAACAAATTACGGATGAATGATCGTTAATATGTTAAGAATTGTAGTTTACCAGTAATCTTGATTTTCCAGCATTATCAAGTATCTTAACAGAAGAAATGGTTTTGTTAAATGTTGCTCTTCTGCGCATCCTTAAGAGCGTTTGGAATTCTTCGTATCAAATTTTTCATTTATCTTTGCTTAATAAATTCTAATAAAAAAAACCTTCGAAAAAAGACTTTAATTAGAGAGATTTATGCATAATATTTTAAGTATGGAGATGGGGGAACCTAGAAATAAATACTTATAACCAGGGCCGCTCTTATCAATTTTGGCGCTCTGGGCTATAAACCAATTAGCGTCCTAGGGCCTAGGCATTGAAATTCTTAAATTAGATTTTTTAATATTTCATTGCAGCTATAAATAAAACTATTTTGTTAAATGAAGTTCCCGTTAACCTACATCTCATTTTTAGTTTAAATACTCGGAGTTTAAGCCCAAACAGCCCATAGGGTTAGTATGGCCAAGGAAGGATTTACGCAAAGGCTGTGTAGATTAAAGCCTAGGGCGGCAAATTTACGATTAAATAAAAAAAAATGTAATCGTGAATTTTACCGATATAGGGTTTTGCCTATAATTAAATAATACATAGTTTAAAAAAAGTCTTATTTGTTTTACCATTTTAATTTATATTTTGTTTTTATAATACGAAATTTGTTAAAGAATTGTTATTTAATTTTCTGTATGATTTACTTTTGTTAAATTTGTTTATTAATTTTTTTATTAAAATTACTAGTGTTCACATTATTTTTACGAAAAATTTTTCGTTCTGATATCCAAAAAATATTGACATATAAGGGTGGTTACAATATATAAGTAAATCCGGCCCTGAGTATGGCCCTGCATATAACAGTAATGTAAAACCAAGCCTGTGTTTGATTGGATGCACGACGTAGTAAGCATGCCTTTGGGGGAAACCCTGAAAAATGTATGTAAGAAAAATCGGGATATTGCTCCCTTTAAAAAAAACACATTTTTTTTAAATTTTAATATTGGTCGTAGCTAGAAATCGCAAAATGCATTGTTGCAAACCAAGAAAAAGCAAACAAAATTTTTTTCATCAATTTTTGAATGCAATTTAGTTTGCTTGGTTTAAAAAGAATGGACAGTTTTACAAATTGAATAAAGTTTAAAATATGGGACTTTGACAGCTTTTTTTTTTTCAAATATCTAGAGATCTCAAGCTTTCAAATGCTTGTTTGAAAATGAAAATCGGATCATTTGGGCCCCCAGCAATTTTTTTACTTATCTCTTGGAATTTTTACTAAAACATTTTACTAAAAATTTGGTTTAAAAGTACTCGAAAAAATGTTTCTTTTAATACGTCATAATTGTCAATCGGTCGATTGACTGCCAAGATACAAGCTGTCAAAGTTACAGTAGCAAACATCAATTTTTGCACAAGTTTTATATAAAATTATTGTTTTATTTTTAATTATATCTTACAAATAAAATAATTTTAGACCGAAACAGTTTATTTGTCATTCGTTTAAATAGGAATATTTTGTTTAAACAAGGTTTTAAAATCTTCGTAATTTTGAACAATTAATTTTCGGTATTTTAGGAATTTAGTAAAATCAAATAAAATTTCAATAAGTTGTATTAAGAGTCCATTCCCCGCGAAAATTGGATCCAATTTGGGGTTCGGGTCATAATGTTTATCTCAAAAACGGTAAAGTTATCGATAATTTTCAAAAGTATATGAAAGCCAACACTTAAATCTAGGCTTCGCTGTAATATTTTTAAATTTGATTTAGTTTTAATATTTCCGTGAGTGAAAGTCACAAAATGGTAGTGATGTTTAGATACTATTTTCCCTTAACTCACTCATATTTTCAAAATCCGTTACAGCAGACATAGATTATTTCCTTATCTTTAAAATGGCGTATAATTTATGTCATTTAAGTGAAAAATAGTTACCGAAAACGTTATCTCCTGTAGACTTCTCGGAACATCGCATGATACACCGAATTTAAGAACCTAAATAAAATAATATTTTTAATGCGGCTATACGAAAATTGTGGTAGTGGAGTTTGTTATCTCCGCCACGCTCTGTCCGACCCTAAGGTGTAGCGTAAATGCACTCTTAATAATGTTGGGTGTAAAAATTTTAGAAAATAAAACATTTTAGTAATTTCTAAATTTAAACAAAATAAAATGCGCCATTTTATTCATGCCACGCGTAAGATGGTTGCAGCGCGAGTCAGTATTCCCAGATTCACACGAGTGGCCACTCCAGTGGAGTGGCACGACTTGTGACGGACGATATACGACTGCCTGTTTTGTGTAATCGATTTTTATGATTGCTTTAATATATGTTTTCGTTGATCACTATTTTGATTTTGATCTCTCTAGACTGATTTAAAATTAATATGAAAAATACTTTGCAAACTTATGTTTTGATTAAAAATTGCCTCTATTTAAAAAAATCTCTTTTTCATTCCTCTGAAATCCTCTAACTAACCGCCTAAACTGTCATAAAAAGTCGATATTTAATTACTAATTCAAATGTATATATCTACAACCTCTTCAAATTTCAAAAAAATTGAAAATACCGGAATCTATCTAAGGTGAGTACCAAAAATACAGATTTACAAAAAATGGTTTGGTATTGCGACCCCTAGTTTAAAAGTTTGAGATCGCTAATATATGAAAATCCTCAAGGAAATCTAAAGGGTCCAAAACAGCCTGCAAAAAACTACTTTTTTGTTCCGGACCGTTATGAGATCCTCTCGACTTTTTCTATGTACAGGCTTTTGATAGTAATAATCAGCATTGCCTTGAAAAACAAACGATTTGATTTGTTTATACGTTTTGACAGCAACTTGACACATAAAGATATTTTGTCGTCACTTTATTAAATCAAAAACACTTTAAATATGGGATATACCGAAGATCAAGAAACATGAAATAATATAAAATATAAAATTTCTCGCAAGTTATTACGAATATCAACGTTTTCCCGAAAAACGAATATCTTTGAGAAACTCAATAAATATGTATTTATTGTTCGTCGAAAGAAACGAAAGGTGTTACAAAAAACAAACACAGTGGCTACAAGTCAAGAGCAGGATTTATATGTTAGCTTCATTTATTTTACGAATAGCCAAAAAATCTTGGGGAAACATTCGCAATACTTTAAGGAAACATAATTTTCATCCCTACAAACTTTTGTCAATTCAAAATTTAACCGACGCTCATAGGATTCCGCGGCTTAGTTATTGCCAAGAAATGATTCGGAATCTTTAAAATGAATTAAGAAATTTTATTTACTGATGAAGAGACTTTTACTACGGTGCGGCGATGTATAAGGAACACGCATTATTGGGAAACTGAAAATCCCCACAAAATTCAAGCTTTTAAGATACAAGGGCGTAGGTTTGTTCATGTTTAGTGTGGCATGTTAAACAATAAATTTATTGGCCCGATAATTTTTAAAAGATCTCTAACAAAGATGGTAATTGTCTCGAAAGTTGCCTCTTCTCCGATTTTCACCAAATTTGGTATACGGGAGTTTTTTGGGGCGCTGATTACGAATCTGAAAAAATATTTTTTCGGCAACGTTTCGTTTTCGAGATATTTATCATCAATGTTAAATATCAAACCAACCTTATTTTCACTATATTCCCCCTTCTTTTTGTTCACAATTTTGATTGTTATACTCAAGTGGCACACAATATTTTATAAACACCTTTTAAACCTTGTATTTTTATATATTTTACTTCTTTTTCCATTAAATTAATTACGAACTTTCAAGTCCAAAGGCAGCCGCCATTTGCTTACTTATACATGGTTGGGCCACTTTGGGGCGATTGAAAGTCGATGTTTGCAATTAAATGAAAAAAAGTGTAAAATAAATATAAAAACAAGTTTTTAGAAGGTGTTTGTGAAATTTGTGTGCCAATGTAGTGTAAAAATCAAGAATTATGTAAAAAGAAGGAGTGTAAATAAGGTTACTTTGATTTTCAACTTTGATGATGAATATATCGAAAACGAAACGTTGCCGAAAAATATTTTTTCAGATTCGTAATCAGCGCCTCAAAATCTTCAAATTTGTCAAAGAGGAGCACTTTCGAGACAATTACCCGTATCTACACTTTCTTTGACATATGATAGATTACTGCTTAAAGACATTCCTCTTTAAAAAATACAGGAACCTTATCTGGACCCAGTACGGGGCACCCAAGCTCAAAAGATAATAGATGAAAAACTATAAAACTTTTATTTACGGAGTTTTTTTGTATCCTTTATACTAATCGCTGTAAGTAAGTGTCAAAATATAATGAAAACCCTGCACAAATTTTCTGAAGGGTTTCCAGCAAAAGCATGCCTCCCGTCTTATACATCCAACAACTCTTGTTTCCTGACAGATAAGGCTTGGTCCACAAACAAAAATAACAGTATAAAAGGTATTTTATCTACGCCCGTAAGATAAGAATTTCTTATCCCACTCATTTTAAGTCAGATAAGAAGCTAATTACCTCACGCATTTTTCGTACCTCACTGCTTTTTAATCAATTAAATTAGCTTAAAAAAAGACATTAGATATATTAATTTATCAAATCTATTTAAACTAATAACCAACTACTGTTACAATCTAAACTAATAATAAATTACTATATAAAGTATTTAATTATGTATTATAAATAGTATTACAAAAAAATTTTTCAATCTTTTAAATAAATTCTTGAAGAAAGAAAATTTGCGGGGGTATTGCTCGAAACATTAATCGTCTGGTCATTTGTAGTAACTTGAATTCTACTGAGGAGGCGTCGATTAATTACGTGAGGCGATTTTGAGATTTGTCACAAAAAGTCTCTGGGTACTTTAATTTAAGCGTTTGACAAAAAAATGGAAACATTCACTTTTATCCTTTACGTTACCTAGAAGTAAATGTGTCAATTCTTCTCTCCTGCATGCCCCAGCCAATCCAATAATTAAGGCCACCTTCATAAATCAAAATTTTGTATTACCTGCTTTTTTAAAAACTTGGTTACATCTTCTCTCGTCAAGACTCTTGACTTTTTTGCGAATAGCCCTCATAATTTCCTTAAACGCACTCGTGCAATTTCGCATACCTATGAAAATAAATAAAGCTCTTACCCCACCTATATCACAGATAACTAATAATTACAACCTAGTTACGTGTATTGTTATATGTTTTGTAATCATGGATATTATTAATGAATAAATCGCAAAGAGAAATCAATTCAACTATTATGTCTGATTCTAATTTCTCCATTAAAAAGCTATAATGTCTTTTAAAAAAGCATATCATATTATCGGCATTTGGAAAAAAATAAATTCTCGATACATGTGCAGCTCTCAGAGGTGACTTTCTTAAAATTACAAATATGAAATTATTACTAATCACCTTTTTTAAATATGTCAATTTTATCAAAATTGTCAAAAAGTTTTGAAAACAACTATGTAAAACTATTATAAAGCAACCCCATCCTTTTTTCAAACCCTGGTACATTTTTTACGAAAAACAAATGAAATGATAATAAGGATATTCTTAACGGTCTAATATACCTTTTGCTATGTTTATAGAATGCATGCTAAAGATGCTAGCATTGAAGAGGAGGAATACGAAGCTAGAAACTTTTATTTGTTTAAACCAGACAGAGCAAAAAAGTTTCCCAAAGTTGGCGCTGGCGGAACGGGGCCCTATGCCTCAAAATTTGACTGTGAAAATTTAAAAAATAAATTAAATATGTGATTTATGCACAAAACAACATAAAAAACGCCCCTTTCCCATAAATTTTTACTATTTAAAAAAAAAGACATTAAATTTATCTTTTTTTGTAGCTGTTGGCTGAAGTTCAAAAAAAAAACCCAAACAAGGTTACCAGTTCAATTAAAGTTTTTTTCAAATTACGGCCTAAAGAAGACATTTCCCAAAAAAATTATTCATTTTTAGGCATTTTCCCTTTCCCCGAAAGAGATTTTTTAAAAAACTAAATAAAATTAAAAGTGATAGGGAAAGCTATATATTCCAAAGCCAAATATGCCCTTTGGAAAAAAACTCAACGGACAGTGAAGATTTAAACAGTTTTAAAACCCAGGTAAAACCATGCTCTTTATTTTTGGCCCTTTAAACCAAAATTATTCCTTATGAAAAAAATCTTAAAAATTTTGGGTCCTGTTAACAGTTTAAAAAAGTTACACGTTTTGGTTTAAAAAAGTTAACAAAAAAATCCAAGTTTCTTTTACTTTTCCTGGCTGTTTAATTAACCCTTTTTTGAAATTGAAAATAAAAAAAAAAAGATAACACAAAGGGTTTTTAAATCTCCGTATTAAAAAAAAAAAAAATATAAATAAAGGCCCCTTTTACGTTTGACTGACTTTAAAAAAATTTTAAACACATTCCCTAAATTAACAAAATTTTGCATATAGGATGGCGATACCCTGTGGTATTTTTTAACATTTTTATCTATAAGTACTTTTTTTATACTGTGGCTTTATATTTAAAGAAAATTTTTAAAAAAAAAAACCAAAAAATAATTTTAGCAATGGTTAAAAATCAAAAGTTTTTTTCCTTTACGTAAATCTCCTGATGGTTATCGGGGGGGTTTAAAATATGACTTATTTTTATTCTCAAAACCAAACAAATAGCCCTACCGCAATTCCGTTTTCATTTGGCGCGGGGTTACCGGGGGGCATTATAATGTCATAGTACTTTATGTTTTCTTTTGGGTTTACTGTCAAAATGAGAATATGACTTCATGTTTCCTTTTGCCCAAACGCAAAACCCAAAAATTTTTTTTGGGGAATAAAAGATGGAAAACCCAAATATTTTTTTAAATTTTGGCTTTAAGCACAATAGGGGAATTCCACCTTATAAAAATTTTTTAAAAAAGAAAAGTTTTTTTAAAATTTTGGTATTAAAAAAGCCCCCAAAGGGGAAACCCCTTATTTTGGGGTTTAAAAAGGTTTTTTTTTGGTTCTTTTAAAAGGGTGGTTTGGGGAAAAAAAAAAAGGGGCCTTCAGAAATTCCAATTTTGCCCCAACCCCAAAACCGTATCCTTAAGTACCCTTTATATTCCGTTTAACCACGTAATTTGTTTCCATCTCTTTAGACCGTTAAAAAAGTCACTGGATGCCTCAAAAGTGCAAGATTATTTTGATTTTTGCCGAGTTTGTGCATGGTCCCCCTGTCCAAAAAATGCCCTGCCAGTGTTATTTGCATATAAGGCGGCCAAGTTATGCTGAACAAATGGTTATTCAATCTTGTTGGCGTTACTTTTGGGGAATAACCTTAACTGCCATAAACACATGAATAGCCTCCCAGCTTCAAAAAACTAAAACTCCCCTTTCGAGTCAGAAAGTACTTCCCCTCCTTCCAATCTTATTTCCCAATATGTACTCTCAAATCAAACCCTCTTTAGAATATTGTTTTCATATTTGGGAAAAACCCTCTCCTACAACTCTTAGCATTCTTTTTTCCCTTTAAAAAATATTATTTATGATTCCCACCCTTTCTTCTCCGGGTTCCCAAAATGCTATAGGGGTTCTGTTGCCCCATATGTATTTTACGGCTTCTGCTCCAAGAACGGCCCCGTATAATTCCTTCTCTGGCAGCTCCAACAGAGCAACACGTAAAATTCACTTTTTTGCCCTCCTTTTTTCAGTCCAAATTTGTTCCTTCTTTATCCCCGGGTGTACAACCCCGGACTTCTACCCCAATTTTTTTTTTTTTCGTCTAAATCTCCAAATATATAAATCATGTGCGAATAAACTCCCCCCTATCCCCTTAAAACACCCATGGTACATGGGGCTTACCCCCCAAAAATTGGGGGGCTTTAAAAAAAAAAAAAACAAAAAAAATTCTTAAAATGGCTTATTCCCCCCAAATGCGGGTCGTCTTTCCCAATTCCCGTCAGAACTCCACTTGTAATGCCCCCCGGTTACGTTCATTGTTTCCCTTTTGAGGGGGCCCAAAAAAAAAAAAAATCGAGGGGGGAACCGAAACCCAACCGCGAAACCATTCAGACTCGTGTTTTAGGATTTTTTGCGGGGTTTCGGGCAGTGAGTGTAGATCTGTCTGAAAAAACCTATTGTATTTGTTACGGACTTCAAAAAAAGTGTTTATGGAGTAGTAGAGCATTATTTAATTTATTTAATAATTATTTATATAAATTAATTTAGTTTTTTTCCCCTTACAAAGGGTCCCAAAACTCTATAATCTGTTTGTTTTTTTTTTGGGGGAAAACTCCCGAACAAAAAATATATTAAATTGGCTTAAAAAATCATAACCATGGTTACTGAATTTTTAAACCAATTCAGTTCCTTTTTTTTTAGATGTTTTGCAAAAAAAAGGGAAAAAGATCAATTTTAGAGTCATCCATTTTTCACTGTTCTTGCATTATGTATATAAAAAATTTAAACAGCTAATTTTTTGATTTTACGATCCTGCTCCACTTTTCCCGCGACAGAACAATTCGAAAAGGGTTTAAGCAAAAAAAATAGTTCATTTAAAAAAATAACCAAAAAAATTTCCCCTTTTATTCCCTTTTAACCTAAAAAATTAATAAATATATATTTAATTAATTTTTAAAAAAAATCACTTTTTTTTTTTAAAAATTTTTCTTTTTTTTTTATTTTTTTAATTTAAATTTTTTAGCTATTCTAAACCCTGAGGAACGCTTTGTTAAAAAAGGGGATTGGGCCTAATGCTTCTTTTGGTTAAAATTTTTTTTTTAAATAATGGTTTTTAAACCTTTTATTGGTTTAAAAACAATTTTTTTTTTTTATTCCGGAATTTAGCCTTTAAATAAAAAGGCAAAAAATTTTCGGGTTTCCCAATTTTTGGTGGTTATGAATTTTAAAAATTTTTAAAAAATTTTATTTAAAGCTTTAAAATTAAACCATTATTTACAAATCCATGTTGTGGAACGAAACTGGGGAAAAATTTGGGAAAAAAATTTTAAAAAAAGGCCATTTGCTTTTTTTAAAAAAAAATTTTGCAGTTAAAAAAAAAAAATTAGGGGGGAAAGGGGTCAACTCTAAAAAACCCCCCCATAAAATAAATGTTTTGTTTTTTTTAATTTAAAACCTTTGCCCTTTCTTTAATTTAAAGCAGGTTAAACATAAAAAGTAAAAGTCCCTATTAATTAAAAAACCCCAAAGGTTTACAATTAAAAGGAATACATTTGAAGTTTTTCTCCCGTAGGAAATTTTTTGGGGGCCTTTTCTTTTTTTAAAAAAAAAAAACAAAAAAAAAAAGTGGGGAGTTATTTAGGGGTTTAAAAACTAATTTTAGAAATTTCTTGTAAAATCGCCGATCTGTTTAATTTCCTGCTGAAGTATTCTACATTTTTATTAAACTTGTTTATCAACGACATATGTCAATTACCCCCCTTTTTTCCAATTAAGTCTTAAATTTGCACGATGGTTTCTGTTGCAGGATAGCTTTGGGTAGCTTTTTTTTTCCCGAAGTAAACTGTCTGTGATTGACCACCAGGAAATATAATTTCAATTTTTTTTACAAAACCAAAAAGGATTGATAATGTCTGCAATTGATCGGGCGAAAAGCTATTATTCTTCTAAGATTAAATTTTGGGTCATGTTTGAAATAAGTTCTTTTCGAATCACTAATTATTATTTACGTCTAAAGCATAAAAATACTGGATTTTGTTTCCTAACTTGACTGTGACTGTCTTTATTTTTTTTGATTCTCTAATCCTTCCGTAAAACCTCACCTGGAATGTTTCTTTTCATAGTATGTCCATATTTCCCGTTTTTTCTGTAAAAACTGAAATATGTATTACTGTTAATAACATCCGACGTCGACTTCGATTTACATGTCAGAAATGAAGTCCTTCACACACCCTAAAAAGATACTTAATATTTTCTCTTTATTAAAGTTATTAAACGGTTCCTTACTTGCTCAGTTTTTAGAGCAGATCTTTTTTTCAAAATATTGGTTGCTTGTTAAAAAGAATAAAACTTTAACATTAAATTTCATGCCACAAATGTAATCCTATGATTAGAACCTTTAATCCAGTAACTGAAGACCTGAAAGTACCCAGCTGTAAATAATTTTATAAAGTTTTTATTTGTGGACAATTCTTAGGTCTTCGCGGATCTTTCGAGGGGAGAAAAAGTTTATCACGATTCCTGACTTAACCCGCTGAAAAATCCCCAAAAGTCCCAAAAATGAGTTTCCCGAATATCTGCCAAAATATGCGAATTAAGAACTTTTGTTCGGACAAAAAATAAAGATTACCTCGAAATCTACAAAAATTGTCCCTACCATTTTTTTCGCCAAAACCCAAAATTTTTCCAAAACGGCCGTCGAAAAATCCCTAAATTTCACACTGGATAGATGTGGCTAAACGGCTAAATGCAGATAGGCAAAACAATTTTTTATCAAAACCAAGAAAGATGACGAAGGAAATTTCCCGGAATCATTGAACCCTTGCTAAGGGGCTCATTTTTAAAAGAAATGTTTAAATAACGAACTTTTTCAAAAACTATCAATAAATTAATGGGATACTCTCAAAATATTGTGAAAATAAAACATTGACCGATTTTTTTATATTCTGAAAAATCAGAATTCCCAGACTCATATGCAATGATAGGTACGGTTTTTCCATTTTCCCATAAACTTGAATGATTAAAAAATTTTTTATTCCAATGTAAAAAACAATTGTCCACTCGCTTATAAGTGAATCCATGAAGTAGCGGCATTTCTGTGAGTAGAGCGGCAGCTGAAATGAGGGGACTTTTGGTCCCGTTATCTCGAAAACTATCGATTTAAAAAGAATTATAAAGACCATTTTTGTAGATTACAAGGCGATCTTCATTTTGCCTTTATAAAATTCTCAGTTCGCATATTTTGGTAATATTAGCAGGAAACCATTTTTCGGCTTGAGGGCATTTTCAGCCCTATCCTCCTGTTAATGTTGATAAACTTTTTTCGCTCAAAGCATCCTCGAAGACCTAGAATTGCGCCCAAGGAAAACTGACAGTTATTACCTTTTTTACTGGACTATTTAGGGTATTTAAACGATCATCTATCTTTTAATACTTTGGTGGCTTACTAAATAGGTTTGGGGTAAAGTATCCTCGCTCTGGATCAACAATTATTTGTTTATGTTTGAAATGTATTTACATGGTTTATTACTATCGTGTTCATAAATCAATATATTCTTGAAACTGAAAATAATAATGATGTAGGGTGAATAAAGATGTTTTTGGATTTCCGTTGCCTTATTTTTTTAATACAAAATTTTAACTGGTATCTCCAGTCGTCTTCGGTAAATACCTACCTTGATTTTTGGATTTATTACATTGTTTTTAACTCTTTAATGTTGTTCTAAATCTAAATGAATATTTAATTAAACGGACAATAACACATATTTTTAGGTAATATGTGGGGACAATCGTGGAGTAATATAGCAGAGTTTATGTTACCTTATCCTGATGCTAAGAATAATGATCTTACAGCAGAGCAAGAAACAGGTACCTAATTTTTATTTCTATGATGCTTAAGGCTTATTTAATTTATTTAAGTGTGACTAAATCACCACTCATATAGATATGCTTTATTTTATTCTATCAAATCGTAAAATTGATCAATCATCATTTTTCTATTTTGTTTTTCAGAATTACACGGCAACTAAAATATTTAGAACTGCGGAAGCCTTTTCAAATCAATTACAACGAAATGCCAGAATCGTTTTGGAAAAAATTCTATTTGGAAAAACCATCAGATAGGGGAGATGGTCTGCCATGCTTCGGCATGGGACTTTTATGATGGACATGATTTTAGGTAAGAAAAAAATATTTTATCAAATATAGTTGTATCATAAGTAATTCCGATATTCTTAAAATTGGGAGCTATGAGATCTGCCTTAGCTGCAGTCCTAAAGGTTTTACTAATCACCAAATCTTTAAACATGTAGTATGGTTTAAGCCAATGCAGCCAGATTGTGGGAAAAAGTACTCTCTCCAGTCCCTCCTGATTGGGACACCGCAAGGGGCCGAGTGATACCGAAGTCCGAAGTCGCCCCCAGATTAAGGAGAAGTTTTCTCCCACCACGGACGTAGAGCAAGGGCAGAAAACTTCTCGTTAATCTGGAGGGAGACTTTGGCATCGCATTATATACAAAGACAACATTTTCTTTTTCTTTCAGAATTAAACAATGTACTGAAGTAACCGGTGAACATTTTATCACCGCCCATCATGAGATGGGTCACATAGAATATTTTCTGCAATATAAAGATCAACCTTTCAAATTTCGCGAAGGCGCAAATGATGGATTCCATGAAGCCATTGGTGATTTAATTGCTCTTTCAGTTGAGAGTACAAAACATCTGAAAAAAATAGGACTTCTACCGGATGAAAAGGACGATCCAAAGCAAGTCTTAAATAATTTTTAAGGTATTTAAAAAAATCCAATTGCAACACAACTGAGTTATCAACTTTATTAGTAGGTATTGTTTCAAATTTAATTCGGAATTTCAACTTTGTAGCTTGGACTATCAAAAATAACATTTTTACCATTTGGTTACCTCATGGACCTTTGGAGATGGGACATATTCTCCGGAAAAACCAAACCAGAAGACTACAACTGCAAATGGTGGGATTAAGGGAAAAGTACCAGGAGTGGAACCACCAGTTGACAGAAGTGAGGAGGATTTTGACCCAGCTGGAAAGTATCATATTATTGCCGATGTACCGTACTTAAGGTAATTTACCAAATATTAGCAAGGAGGTAGTCCACAACAGCTAACTTATTATCTGTTTTTTAGATATTTTATTAGTTTCGTTATTCAGTACCAGTTTCATCGTGCGTTTGTGGAAAGCCGGCCAATACGAACCGAATAACTTAGAAAAGCAGTTGCATGAATGTGATATTTATGAGAATACTGTTGCTGGAAATGTACTAAAATAGTTTATTATAATTTACGACTATTTTTACCAGGTTTTGATTATTTTAGGTCTAGGGTATATTTACGTTTAATATTATTAGTGCTATTAACTATAGAACGTTTCACGAGGGTTTTATTCGTCATCAATGACGTCATGATTGGAAAAAAAAGGGGTTTTCGTGGGTAATTCATATAAATTCAATGCTGTTCACTTTTTAATTAAAAAATACCTTTCAAAGCGCTCTTTGACACGTTAAAAAGTTTTCAAAAAATTTTTAATTCACCATAATCCGATTACCAAAAAATTTTTAATTTTTAAAGGGAAACAAAACCTAAATAAAAAAACGATTGGACCAGCGTTATCGGCGGATTCAAGATTTGCTTTACTCACCTAAAAATATTTAGCAACGTTATTCTTGTCTTAATTTTGTTGTTTTTTTTTTTTCCTATGATGAAAGACCATCAAACCCCCATTTTTGAAAATGGTTGTTTTTTTCGGCATAATGGAACAAGTAATTATCAAAATAAAATTTTTTGAAAGATTTCATTTTTAAAAACCAACAGTGTTAAACCTTATAGAAAAGAAAAAAAAACCCGGAAATAAAACATTTATAACAATTTAGTTAATACCGGAATATAGAAGTTTAACGTTTCAGTTATTTTTTAAATCTTTCCGATTTTCGGGCAAAAAAAACGCCATAAAAAATTGGTTTTTTTTTATAATATTCTTGTACCTGCTATCTTATCCTTGCTAAACAAAAACGTTTTCTTTTTTCATGTTCTCTTTTTTGGTAATTTTTTTTTTTAGTTTACGTCCTTTGTTTTAATTTTTAATCAAATTATTTATATGGATTTTATAAGGTTTAACTGGATTTTTTTAAAACTAAAGAAGCAGAAAATACCAAGCCGTAACTTATAATACGCGGTGGTGCCAATTTTTTTCACTTACTAAGTTTAAATTTTTTTTAAAAATGAATAGGTACATTTTTAAAATTTTTTAATAAAATTTTAAAAAATTTTTAAAAAAATAAAGTTTTTTTAAATACTTGCAGCAAACACTGCGAAATTCTATTTCTAATGATGTGCTCAGAACATAAAGGGCGTCCACAAAAATTGAATTAATTTTTGTGGGGGCTTTTTCCCCATTGTTTTTGATCCCCGAACATCTTTTTGACGGGGGGGAATGCCGACTCCCAGGGTATCAGCTCTCTCTACAGCATGCAAAAAAAAAAAAACATAAATTACATTTTAAATATGTATACCAAAACAAACCACAAGAATAAAAAATCTACTTATCTCTAAAACTACCTTAGCCGCGTTAAAAAACCGCATTTCAGGGAAAACAGCGGGGGCACAGCTTTTCTGGATCACATTACTTCAAAGACGTTTTTTTATTCAAAAAACCCTTTGTGGTCTGACTCCCCCCGCGTTGTCTAAAAGGACCGTGAAATAGAATATCTGATGTTTCGGTACTTGGCCAACGTTGACGATACTGAAAAAAAGGGGAGAAATAAGTTTACGGTACCTAGTGCTGCTTCGTAAACCTCTGGGCTCTTACAAATAAATGTAAAACAAAAGTTAGCCGTTGGCTTGCACTGCCTTAGAAGGGAATATTTAATTATCTCGGATATATAAAGATTAAAATGATTGACCATACGATGTTATTAGGCACTAAGTGTCCTAGAATATTGGGGTATCTTCTATCAACTTTCAAGCACTTTGCGGTCGCTAGTCGCACTGATATTTGCATAACTTTGTCTAAGTGTTCACCAAGATCTAGTTGTTTGTACTCGAAGATTTTTTGGATTAATTATTACAAGGTCTAGCTATTTTCACCAGCTCTTGATGGAGTTTTTTTTCTGGGGAAACGACCTTCACCAGTTTAGGTTTTTCTCAAGTGCCCACCTATTTAAGGGATCTCTGCCTATGTAGTTTAGGTAACTTTAGAAATACCCCGATCTTAAATAGTTAAGTGAAAGCTCTCCGTTTATGGACACATTTTGGGTTTTACTCGGGATTTTGATAACTCTTCGTTAAACATATAATTTTTGGATTGTCAATTTAAATTTCCGGATATAGACCGTAAGTCTTACCGCCTCATATCCAGACATTTTGGTTTTTATGAGTTTACCTACAAGTTTTCTAGGGAAAATCCAACAAAAAATGTTTTTTTACTCAACAAAGTCAAATTTTACAATCTACCGCCAACTTTTGTGCATCATAACATCCTTTATTCAAAGTCTATTTTGAAGTCCATAAAAGGCGGAAATAAACTAAATTCGAAGGCTTTGGGTTTGGGAGTTTTAAAAAATAAGTAGGGAAATATTGAAAATTTCTTGCCACCAGCTCTTGATTAATTAAAAAATACTTTATTTTGCACCTCACCAAGGCTATAATGCAATTGTAGTTGTAAAACAATAGGACTTCGCTATTTCGCTGTATTTGGGTATCCTGTTTAAGTGCTGAGCTCGAAGTGACAAATGACGCGGTCAGCATTTAATAAAAAAAACAAGACAAGGTTTTCCCAACAAGTCATTTCACGGTCACCAAAACAAGGTTGGTTACGTTTCCCATCATTCGGTCACTAACACCCCTGGGTAATAATTGAAACAAGATTTGATAACAGTTAGCAGAAAAGAACAGTCAACCGTACCAAGTCGGCAGTCTGGGCTAGAGAGTTAGGGTTTTAGGGGTCGTTAATTGACTTCTTTAATGTGGGGCAGTTACGCCCGCACCAAGTTAAGGGAGTTAATGCCCAGTAAGAAAACCGTGTCACCTATGATAACTATGAGAGATACAGGGTAACATATAGTGAAGGCTTTAAATGTAAGCACCACAATTAAGCGATGACTAAAGTTTATTTACAAAATCCAAACAATTTACGACCGGTAAGTTTTCGCAAAGGTTTATTATTCTAATGGCTTGATGTGCAGAATTTTGATTGGAACTGCAATGTAATGGTAGAGCTTCTAGTGTTTCTTTTAAGGACACCACAAAAAAACTCATAGGCCTACTATTGGTAAAAAAAATTATCTTATTGTCGACTTTATATAACAGTTTTAAACAATCATGTAACGTGTCAGCGAAAGTTTCCCTAAAATTTTAAGCACATGAGGATTACCAATAAAATTTATAAAATTCGTAGAAACAGCTGTTTTGGCAATGGAAAAACTACCATACAATAAACAGGAAAGAAAGTAGCCTAAAAACTCGTTTTTGTAAATAATAAAACACAATAATTAATTGTTTTAAAAATGTATGTTTAAATTAACGACGTTTTTTTTATCAAGGCAAATGTTGGCAATGGGTTCATCAAGACCATGGCCTGATGCCCTTGAAGTGGTAACCGGACAAAGAAATATGGATGCCACTGGTATTCTAGAATTTTTCAAACCTCTGCAAAAATGGTTAGAAGAAGAAAATAAGAAGAATAACGCGTTTATTGGTTGGGAACCTTCGAAGAAAGGTAATTAAAGCGTAACAGTAAAAAATTTCCTTATAACAGCTAATATTTTTGCGTAAATTATTTATAATAATATTTCTATTAATGGCAAAGAATATATTAATAAGAAAAAAACCGCTTTCCTCAACCAGAGCAGTGCTCCTCTTAGATATTTGAAATGGAAAGTAGGAAAAAAATTTCATATCTAATAAAATTCTTTGCCCTCTGACGTGCTAGTACTGCTAGCGCTCTGTCTCTTAAGTTTATATTTTAAAATTATTTTTTTTTCTTTTGCAGTTTGTACAAGAAACCGACAGGAGCTTTTAAAAGCTAGTACTGAAAAAGATGAATCATTGACTTCTCCACCGTCATCCTAAATAAATAGAAATCCTTTTAGTTTATTTTAATCTAATGTACTTATTTATATTATACTGTATATTTTTAAAAATTATAATATACCTCTATTTTGTAAACTGGTATTATCAATTTTTGCATAATCCCTCAAACTTGCTAGCTTCATGCGGAAATGCAGGTGGTGTCTCGATAGTATTAAATAGTTCTGGCATTGGGTAAGCTTATTAAGGGATAACGATAGAAAAGATATCAAAACTATTTCCTATTTTTGTGAAACAAATGCTGTGTTTGCCCGTTACGAAAGTAAAATGCGAAAGTATTTTTTCAGCTTTTTATCGCATTTAAACTGAAGATCGTAATAAATTCTTAAATATGTAATAATGGCTTTTTAATATTATTTACCAAAGATGGTTTGAAGAAGATTGAGAATTGGAACAAAGACTTGGCAAAAGCATATGGGACTTGGTGACCAGTAAGAATTTTATAAATATTTAATATGTTGTAACTTAGGTCAGGACTAACCTTTTTTGTATTGCCACAAACCTGAGAGTTATACAGGGTGAGCGAATAATTAAACTAATAATACACTTGCGCTGTACCTGCAATACAATTATAAAGGCCCTTGCAGACGGGGACAGTAGTTGCAGCTAGTAATGGCGGCCACTGTATTGTCCAAACAGTAGCCATGCACACGAGGACAGTTCTGGTTGCCAACAAAACTGTTCTAGAGTTGTGTTCCGCATTACTCATCTTAACTCTGTTCTACAATAAAAATGATTGAATTTGAGGAGCAATACGAAAATGCAGTGGATGACGCTATTGGAGCAGTTGTGGTTAAAGTAGTCCATTGTCTAAGTAAAGAATTGCATGGGGTACTAGAAAGTAATGAATCTTGTTGAGTCAAGGATTAGGTGGGACGTCGCAGTAACCTAGGAGCTTCATCAACGATTTTAAGAGAACTTGCTGATAAAGATCCTCAAGAATATAGAAAAATTCTTAGGATGAGTGTGGACCAATTCAATGAACTCTTAACATTAGTTGAAGGTTAAATTTCAAAAGCTGATACGGTAATGAGAAACGCATTTCCCCCGTGTAAAGCTTGAGATTGCTATAAGATTTTTAGCAAGTGGTGATTCCTATCAATCTCTTACAGTTTTTTTTTCGTGTACCACCAAACACAATTTCAAGTTTCATGTTAGATGTCTTCAGAGCAATAACGACAGAATTAAACGACTACATGAAGGTAAGATCAATGAATGTGTTCAGTGAGTCCGCCCCTGCTCCACTAGGTTTTGGATTCGCTTATTTTTAGCACTTCTGCTCTGTAAGGGGACTTGATAGCTTTGATTCTAGCTCTAAGAAATCCCATATCAGGTACTTGTAGTCCCAAAACAACTAATTCATTCTTTAATTTAGACATCGCATTCTCTCTCTTAGCCTTGTTGACATAGTCTGGGTGACGGATATTCCACAGCAGTTCATAATTTACATAGCACTCCAAAAACACTGTTATGTTATCCGCACTCCACTTAACACTCGGTGTTTTTTTCTGCTCACCATTACCAAACCTCATCGCTACAATCGCGGATCGACAACAGCTTCCCACAGCGTCCAGTGCTCTACTGGCGGCCAGAACATTTTCGAAATGGACAATAATGGCCGCCACTAGGTCACATGACCACGCTAATTTCCTGTGAGCGGCTAATAATCTCAAACTAGTTTGTATTTATTGGCAGCCAGTGGGCACTGGCCGTTGGAGCGTCCAGTACCACATCACACGTAGACATTAGGTGGACAATTACTGGCCGCCATTAATTGCTAGGTCTACTGGACGCCACTACTGTCCCCGTCTGCAGAAGAATCTACTACTTGTAAGTACATTCATTATTTATTATCTTTTCTCTAGTGTTTTCAAAATTTAATTATCATATTTTAATATAGCGAATGTTATATCTATTACATAATGTAGTAGTAAATTGAAACTAAGATATCAAGTTATTTTAGTTATTAATTTTAATGCTTTAAATTACTAAGCTTAACAATTATATTGTAACTGGCCCGATAGCATTTCTCTAAGCTGCATCAAAACCTAAATGTATTAATATTTCAGTGAGGTAAGGTACTTTCAGTTCGTACTGTGCACCGCAACTAACGTTCTAGTTTCTACTTTACAAGTTCAATATACGCCACTGGTGGAATCAATAACATTGTCATTATTCCAAGATACAAAGAAAGTATATTCTGCGGCCTGTATAGGTATGCCTCAATTTGACCTGCGTCTTTATTATGGTAGCTCTCACCAATATTTGGAAAAACCTTATTTATTTCATTTCAACCTTTTTTGTATCCTGTATGTATCCTGACTCTAAGTTCTCGTAATACGTTTTAAATATTTTTTCCAAAAAATATACACTTATCTTAGTCTTGGAAGTTTTTACCAAATGGCAGTGGCATTTGGTATAGTCTGTCTCAAAGTATATCGTTATGGCTTTTGACGGACCATACCCCAATAAACCTTTAACGGTTTTATTACCTATTGTTATTGGGTAAACCCCATTTGTTCATAAGGGCAGGGGTGGGCCAGGTATTTCTTGAGTATTAACCATTAGGCATATAAATATTTTGGCTAATATTTTAGTTGCAGTGTTGAATAACCGTTTTTACTGTGCGTTTCGAAAAGTTGTTTTACGAGAATATAACTATGTCGCGTCGAAATCATTTGTCATTAGATGCAAAACAGGTTGTAAAAATGTGTATAAAACTTTAATCAGTAGAGGTCTAATTAACAAGAAGCTTTAAAAGAAACCTGTCTACTTAACAAAAACTTCAATATCATGATAAGCCGTTATTTAAAAATTATATATAAGGATATTATTATTAGTGAAGAATTGAACAAAGAAAAAAACGTAGTGATTTTCAATCTCACCGTATAGACAATAGTGATCAGGACCTAATAAGAAGGAAAATATATTGTCTTTATGAAAGCGGAGTTATTCCTACCTTGGATAAACTGAAAAAGAAGCTAGACGAAGACGAAACCAATATAAATATTAGCCGTGCCACCCTCCATAGAGTTGTTTGTAAAACGGGATTTAAATACCGCAAAATAGTCAAATGACAAGTAGTAATGGAATCGCACAGATTACGCACTTGGAAATTTAATTACCTTCAAGAAATTAAAAGATATAGGTTGGAAAACAGATCCATAATTTACCTTGATGAAACATGGTTCGATACACACGACACAGTATCCAAAGGATGGGTTGATTCCAGTCAAAACTGTTAGACGAAAGCACCTTCGAATAAAGCAAAACGCATTACCATAATACACGCTGGTTCAGAAGACGGATTTGTCCCAAACTGCTTGCTGTTGTCTGCAAAGAATATTAAGGATTCTAGCTTGGATTATCATAAGGATACAAGTAGAACTTTTGAAAACTGGTTTCAAAATTATCTTTTAAAAAATATTCCAAACAACAGTGTTATTGTCATGAATAACGCAAGCTACCACAGCCGTCTGCTACACAAAGCACCAGATTCATCAAGTTCAAAAACTGAAATCCAGGAATATTTGTTAGAAAATGATATTAATTTTGAATTCAGTTACAAAAAAACGCATCTTTTGGAAGTCCTAAATTCATATGCAATTAAAAAACAATATGTATGTGATAATTTGGCTGAACAGGCTGGGCATACTGTCTTACGGCTTCCTCCGTATCACTGTATGTTTAACCCAATAGAGCATTTGTGGAACCAAGTAAAATCAAAGATCAGAGCAGAAAATGTTACACCTACTTTTAGTCCCAGTGTTATAATTTTGATAAAAAAATGTAATTACTAACATACCAGTTGAGAGCTGGAAAAATTCACTACAGCACATTATAAAATTGAGGACTCTTACATTTCTATCCAAAACAACATAAATCCTATTGTAACTAATCTTAATGATGACTCTGATAGTGAAACAGAATTAAATTTAGATATTTAGATTAAAAATACAATTATGTATAGATAATGCAGTTATACATTTATTAAAACTTTGCATATATTTAATTTCTTAATGTAATTTTAAGATTATACTTACCTAAATAAACAATAAATTATAAATGTTTATATAATTAAAGTCCGTCCCTAATGTTCTGTTCCCTTAATACCTACCGATCCGCAGTTTTATTGCTGTCGGCAGGTATTTAATCCATAAATGAAGGCAAGAGCTAACACGGTATACTTTGAGACAGACTATACTTGGGCTATCCACAACACAAAGTGAAAATACATTACCCCCTAAAATATTTATAAATTTAGTTTTTGATGCAGCTGAGAGAAATGCTAACGAGCCAGTTATAATATAATCATTTAGCTTAGTAATCTAAAGGCTGGGTGTATGCAGACACCTTTAAATTTAATTTAACTTTAGTGTAAGATCATTGCACACCATAAACTTTAACTTTTATTTAAGAAGTTGGGCAACTTTTATCTTCTTAAAGTTAAATTAAATAATAATGAAAATGAGCATGCGCGAGCAGTGTAACCATACTTAAAATTTCCCTAGACCGAGCTGTCAACTTCTTTGGACAAATACGGAATATAATATTAATATTTATTTTATTTATTTATAAATATATATAATATTTATTATATATAAAATTTATATAAATATTACTAGTAGAAAATAATGGTCCTGGCTCAAACAACAATATATTTAAGAACAATATCACTTTATATTCTATTTTAACTTAAGCTTTGCCTATATTTTCTAATAAATACAATTCATTAGGTCATTTAATCACTAGTCAAATACATTTTTTCAAAACTATTATTTAATAAATGGCAAAATAAAATTTTACATTTTGGAAACAGACACAAAAAAATTAATAATAAATGAGGATGAATGCCAGAGGATGAATTATACTGACTAACTCCTCGGAGCAGAAGCTGAGAAAATGTGTAATGTGTTTGTTGCCAGTTAAGGTTATTTCTTAAAAGTATGGTAAAAGCTGGAAGAGCGACCATTTTACACTAACTGATTATATATAAATTAGAATCACATAGAAAGGAAGTTTGTTAAGGTGCCATCATTCAGACCGGTCAAAAGCCTTGAATATGTCCAGAACAATGATCTTGGATTTACCAAGAAACTCAAGGGGCTTGTTCCAGTTGTGAGAAAAGGAAAAAGATCTGTGTGGATCTTTTGTGACGAATCCGTACTGTCTGGCATGTAACATTTTGTATTTTTCCAAATAATTTAGGATTTGGGTATTAAAGAATTTTTCATTACCTTACAAACAACTAAAAGAGGAGATATATGTCTATAGTGAGAAGGGAAAGTTTTGGATTCTTTCTTGGGAGACAGGCTGCACACGTGTCGTAAGAATTCGAAAGAGTTAAGATGGACCATATTTTTTTAGAACGATTGTTGATATGCCATCCAGTTCAGACGATTTGTTGGTATTAAAAAAAGAAAAGATACGCTTGATCTGTTTGAATTTAACTTGTAATTGTAATTTGAAGGTTTAGGGTTCTTTTTGGTATGAGGAATATAGGACTCAATTTTGGAAAGTTGCTTACAAATTTTGGAAGGATCGTAAGTGGAAAAGCAGGTCGAATCCTAAGGGTAGGTGGCAACCAAAGAAATCTCTTAGACCACCCCAGTTGGCTTAGTTGTAGTGCCAGACGCCTTAGAATTTGTAGAGTATGATACAATGACCAAGCCATGATCTGACCGACCAAGGGCAGCAGTTACTGATGCTTGGTAAAGTTTATTGGTGGGCGTAGGAAAAAAGACCTGGGGATTTTAATTAAACGTGAAAACCCTAGGAAAGTAGAAAGGTTCCGTAATTAGATTCATGAGCCAGTTACTGATTGCGAAAGTTTCGGCTGCTCTGCCTTTTGTGTCAGTTTTTGTAAAACCTAGCTAGTCCTTATTGTAAACATACATTAAAATCCCCAAGGACATTTACTTCGGCCAGTGGAAACTGGGATTGTCAATCTTTATTGAAAAGCAGTCAAATAACTCTGTGTGGAAATTGCCAGATGGGGACCGGTATGTACAGCAGATAAATTTGGTAAAAGATCTGAAGGTTAGCTTATGTCAAAGAACATCAGGCCTACCTGATTCGAGGTTAGAAACCCTAGTGCAAGCCAGATCCTTGCGTATGTAAGCATATACGCCGCCATGGCAACCAAAAGATGAAATAAGTTTGTAACCTGGTAAAAGAAGGTGGTGTGTTGATGTTTTAAAACCTATTTGTGTTTCGGTAAGAATAAATAGGGTTTGGAAGATTAAAGATAATGGTGAACACAGTTTATGTTGGAGTTAAGCCCACATATATTTGTAAATGAGATCGAACTTTTCGACGGTGGCCCCCAAAATGCACCCTCACCCGAAGGTCTTACTGGGGGAGGGGTATTTTTATCTCCGGAATACTTTACTGTCGGGTGTGCCATCATCATTATTTTTAAATTTTTGATAAAGGAAAAGAAAAGGAAGAAGAAGGAGAAAAACTGCATATTCTGCGCTTGTACATATAGTGTGAAATAGTGAAGTAAAATCTCCGGCTTAATAATTAAACCTAACTTTAAATTAATTTTTTGCATTAAAATACTGGGTAGGCGTAGTAATTAATAATTTTATTATCGTGAGTGTGTAATGCTATTTTTTAAAGATTTAATAAATTTTCGTTTACAGGAAATTATGTATTTTTTAGGTGACATAACTCAAAAATAAATACTATAAAAAATCTATGCTTCTCATAAACTTCAAAATAAAAACAAATTTAAGTTGGATTAATAATTTGGGTGGAGACAAAAGCTTAATTTAAAATTTGGTTAGTAAAACTATTAAACTACAAGTTAAAATAATTATTTTCTTTTGGCGTTACTTTTTCGATTTCTGTCATTTTTAAATAGGGTGTGCATTATAATAAAAAGTATTATAAGACAATAATTTTTCTTAAACAGAACTAACAAAGCTTCTCCAAAATGTTAAAAAATATTAACGTTTCTATCCCAAAAGGGCTAAACTATTTTTCTTCTAGACGTAATTGTTGTTCAATGAAAACTGAAGGGGGTCATATTGTCAGCTTGTGTACGTCTGATTTGAATTAAAAGAAACGAGATAGGATATAAAAAATAAAAAACATTGTAATGGAGCACTTTATTTCGTTTTTGAATGTGTCCAGTTTTTTCGACACATTTTAATAAATAGATTGATTCCATGCTCATTTTTAGTAACAACAAAATTAATATAATTGTTTTACTTTTACCAATATATATTAAAAGTAGTACATACCTACTGTACTGGCAGAATATTAACTTCCTGTTCTCTGTCATATCAGATATTTGTTGTAACCCTTTTCTATTTTTTAATTTAAGTTGCAAATTTTTTATATTAAATTAATTCTCTGTCTTACTAAAAATAAATACGAAATTTTTGTGACTAAAATGTATCGAAAAAAGGAAGAGGCGTTCAAATACGAACCAAATATACTATCAATTTTTTTTAGTGTTGTTCCTAATCTGTCAGTAATTCCCATTTCAAATTTTAATTTATTAGGAAGTGCTTTTTCGTCAAATGAAATTGAATACTTAATTAATAAAAAGACAGAATTTTTAAAATCTCTTAGCACCAAATTAAAATTTATAGACTCACATATTTCCTATTATTTACTAAAATATTCCTTTGCCATACCTCGAATGTCTTATTTGTTAAGATGTTCACCTTGTTGGAAATCTCCAGAATTACTTTGTAATTTTTACAAAATTTAAATTATTACAAAGTTTGGTTCAAGACATAACAAATTGTGATATTAAATTAAATTTTGGTTACAAAGCACTCTTCCAGTAAAATTTGGAGGTCTTGGAATAAGAGATACATCCACCCTGTCTATTTCTGCCTTTTTAGGTTCAATCAATGACGTGTCAGGTTTACTTTCCAAAATTTTACCTTCCTATATTCTTGCGGCAGTAGATAATGATTTCAGCAATTGTTTTGTAAGATGGTTATCTGTTTGCAATCTTCAAAATCAACCACAAGAATTACCAAAAAACAGAAAGATTTTGACTTTTAATTTGCCAAGCTCGTCACAAATATATTACAAACATGTGCCAGACAAGTGAAGATAAGCACTTACTTGCTCTTCACCCCTGAAAGTAATGCTTGGATTAACGCACTTCTATCTTCGTCCTTGGGAAATTTGTTAGATAATAAACATTCTATATTTCCATCGCTCTCAGACTTGGTCTGCTTGTGTGGAGAGCAACTGCGTTTGCGGCGAAATGTAATATATTTATGGCCTGCTGCAAAAAGCGCAGGGCGTTCTTCTAGACACAGTCAGATAATGACATTATCAAGAGAGCTCTGATTTAGCTGAAAATCCTCCTGTGTTAGAGCCTCTTGAGTTTAAGCGATGGAAAACGGGTAGATGGAATGACCTTAATTCCCGGGAAATATGGAAAACAATTACTTTGGGACGCTACTTGCAGGCATACACTTGCAAATCCTACTGACAAAACTTCCAATTTTGTAGGTGGCCGAGAATAAAAAACATCTAAAAATAAGAGCTTGAAGAACGCTTTATCTTCATTCCTTTTGCTGTTGAAACTTTTGGTCCTTTGGGTGATGAGGCTAAGGGTTTTATTAATGAAATTTGCAAAAAATACAATGCAAAATATCTCGAAGTTTTATTATCCAAAGAATTGGTTTAGCTGTGCAACGGGTAATGCAGCATCGGTACTAGGTACAATCCAGGAAGACCTAGGACTTGATGAAGTTTATAATTTTTAAATATATATTTATTTATTTAATTTTAGAATATTGTTATTTGGTATTTATAACATTATATATTTTAATTTATTTTATTTATACATTTAATGTAACTAAAAAAGAAATTATCGAAATGAATAAGGTGTCTTATTAAGAAAATGTTAATTGTATGTAATAACGCTTTTGTTTTAATTCAAATCATTTTCTTAAGTAATTTGTGGGATTCTACAGAAAAAAATGCACAAGTTTCAAAAAAGAATAAAAAATTATAAAAAAAGACTTATTTTTGTAACCTTCTGTTCTATTTATGCAAATTAAATCCTACGTATATTTATTAGGAACTTGGAAATATCAGTTATCTCCATTAAAAATAATGTTAAACTGTCCCAATAATAATTTAATAATTCAATAATAAAATGGTGGCAGGGTTTTTATTGTGCCCTGGTAATTGTAGGAACACTACACACATAAATTTATCTTTTTGGGTCACATTTTGTAGGGAAATGTTTTTTATAAATGTCTACGAGTATTTATTTTCCGATATCTGATACCCCACCCTATCAACTCACGGTCCATTTTTGGACACAACCTGTACAAACAGTTAGTTAAATTTTATGGTTCAGCATATTACCTAAATGTTCGTTGTTTTCATTGTAATTAATAATCTTTTTTTTTATAACTGATCGTGCTGGGTTAAATGGTAGTAATATAATTTATTAGAGTATTTAGGAAAATATAAGTGCATAAAAATATATATACAAATCAATAAAAGAATATTAATGTATTTAGTTTAAACACAGTTTTGTAAAAGGTAAGTACAGACAGTACGCATATTAATGGAAATAAAATATTTTAACCTTTTGTTTTTACCCCTATTAAATGTGTCTAGTCCATTGTGTTAGTAATTTAAAATCTGTTTTATTTTGTTATTTTACATCGCAAGGTGTTAGTCAATAAAACATCTACATAAATAATAATAATACATCATCAGTCCAAAAGAAAAATGACGTAGAATACCCTACAAAAGTACCTAACAAGTTAAATATCTGCCTTAATCCGCCACTGAGGGGCTATAATTCGATTTCTTCTTTACTGCGATTCTATTATCTAGTTTAGTTTTTTGTCCTTAGTGGAGGTCCTTATAATTGCATTATTTTTGATCCTAGCGCAAAATTTCTCCTAATAATTTTTATTTTAAATTTGCTTATATTCTATAAAAAAATAATATACCGGATGTTCCATTTAAAAACATATTATTTTGCTCAAAAATTTTATTTTTTTAAATGTTTAATATCGAGTGTCGTGCAGTGATCAAATGCTTAACTAAAGGTCTTTACTCCAAGAAAAATAAAAGTTGCTTAGAAGATGTATACAAAGACTTTTTTCCGTCATATTCGACGTTAGAACAGTGGCCCAAGTTATTTAAATTGGGCCTCTATTGTTATGACCATACCAATAGGCTTGCCGAAGCCATTACTCTCGAAACTAGTAGACTGGTAGAGGCTGAAATACTTAATAACTAACTTTTAAAAACTAAGTAAATTGCAGCAATTTTAGACCTTTCCAAACAACTGTTTTTAGAATGATTAAGAAACATTTTAACATGAATAAGGTTTCTGCAAAATGAGTACGACTTCTTTCCGTAGTGCAAGAACAAGAACTAGTGGACTATTGTCAAAGACATTTGTTTAACTACAATTGCCTTTGCTATTGTAAACAGTGTTTAAACGTGTAAAGACCCAGCCCCTGACAATTTTTAAATTTAGTTGTAACTGGAGGTAGAATTATGAAGTTATGAAGATGGAGTTAATGAAGTGACTAACATCAGCAGAAGCGCAGCTCCAAAAAACAGAGGTAACGTAGTCAAAAAAAATCTTATGGCGACCATTTTTTTGGGATTTTTAGGGAATTTTATTAATTGATTTTAAAGAAAGGAACACCACTGCAAAGGTAGAGTACTAGGCAGCTGCGAGACTCTAGTAAAAACAAAAGACGGAGAAAACTATACGAGCTGGAGTAGTGGCAGCGTACCAGCCTCTCAGCCTATCGAGCAGGTTTTTGCGAGCCTTTTCCTGCAAAAAATCATTACCACAAACGCATTATAACTTTAATAAACATTTTAATTTAAAAGCTTTTTAAGCCAACAACAAACCTGAATAATCCCGATCATTTTATTTACCCTAAAGAGTGAACATCAGCTCCGGCCATGCTGGCTAGTTGGTCTCTAAACTCCTGTATAAGGAAAAATTAGAGATAGAGATGTATATAAATGTAAATAGAATAAAATGTAAATTAATATTTATAAATAAAGCACTGGTTTGAGTTTGAGTTTGAGCCCCTCAGCCGTGAAGACCCGGGTTCGATTCCCGCATTGTCGATTGGACTTTTTCATAGCTCGTCACCTCACAGAAGACAATAGCAAACCACTGTGTAGTATTTCTGCCTAGTAAACCCTCTCACATGTGCTTCGGAAGGCACGTTAAGCGGCCCGGAGACGGTCAATAATATTGTCAATAAAATTGATGATTGCACTTGCAATTGCGATTGATGGACGTTCAATGAACACGTCAATACTTCCTCAATGAATTTGTTGCAGTCGCAAGGAGTGGAGTCGTTTATTGAATATTTGTGGACTGGTATGGTGTCAAGTACAGATTTGGGATGTTTGGCATTAACTCTGGCTGTCTGCAGGAAAAAATAAGAGAAGAGGAGGAGATGCTGGTCCAAAGAGTGGTATAAACTGAGAAGCCGCTTTACACATGAACAATTACTGCAAATTCTGCGAACTACTGAACCAGATGATTACAAGAATTTTTATTTTTGTTCATATAATCGTTCGATTTTACTCTCCATAACACTGGCTGGTCGCGATAGCATAGCGCTGATTAACATCAAAACAAAATCCTCCTTCCGATTGTTTTCGCTTTCCACGAGCTCAGCGACGTATCCATCATCGCAGCCGCTAAGCAACTGCCCGAAGATTGTCAATTCTCAGTACACGATCACTGGGATCGTCAATGGCCGTCCGGTCAATCGCCGTCAATCGATTGACAATGTCATCAATCGCTTCCGACACGATCAATAAGACGCATCAATGAGTACCATTGCAATTTTATTGACAATATTATTGACCGTCTCCGGGCCGCTTTAAGCCTGTGGTTCCGCATATCTGTGTAAGTTGGTACGCAACACAGATATGTGCGAGAGGGCGCCTATACTCTGCATAAAGTATGGCATATTAAGAAGAAGAATGTGTTCATGTATTACATAACAACGCGCTAGTGCATAAAGCTATTGTTGTAAAGGCTGCTGGGTTCATATTCGGAGTTATTAAGCCGAATAACTAGTTCAAGCGAAATATTAACGAGGTAGATTGTATAGGTTGTGCAAAATATTCGAAGAATTTACTCTTGCATTTGCCATCCGAATAAAACGTTCTTCTAGATCCAGCAGATGTTAATGTGTTAATGTAGAGTTTAGTATTTTAGGAAGTTCTTTGGAAAGTCCAAATCTCTAACTAAATAATTTAGGTTTATACGGAAACAGTTGAGGTACATTATGACTTGAACATAAAATTTTAAACACATCAGTCTCTAACTCGATGCGGAGCATCTACCATATGTTTGTTACTGTTCTGCAGGCAGTTACAACTTCTAGCTAGATGTGACTTAAAAAATGTGGTAAAAGTCAGCGCGGTACTCAAAGACGTGTGTCCTGCCAATTTGTAACAAATTATTAAAATCTTTTCGACGGTTTATTATAGCTATCGTTACATAGCTCTAAGGTAGATTTATTAAAAGACAGTTACATTAGACTAAAAAAGTGATGAATACGTTTAGAACTAACTTAACTATTTTAGGTAGTAAATACAGCACTAACCAGCACATCTGTCAGACTGAAATTTAAAATGGTCAACATTATAGTAACTATAGTAACCTTGAGTTCTTTTACAATTCTAACATACTTTACAATAAGAGAAATCGAAAAATATATGATTCGTGAAGAGTATGCACAACAATTTATAGAAGAGGTTAATAGAAAAGCAGAAGAAGATGAACATAGACTAAGTGTTGCTCAGTGGAAATACAACACGAATTTGACAGATGAAAATTTGAAAATAAAGGTAAAAAAGAGTTTTTCTTAGATCCTAGCTAATTTTATTTTAGCATTCTGCATGCTGTATTTAAAGAACCATTTATATTTAGTTTTCTTGGTAAGAAATAAGTAATATCCTTTAAGTAGTGGTAAGCACAAAATAATTTTTTAAAGTTAGTCCGATGTTTTTACAGATAGCTTACTTTACAGAGCAAATTAGACACTGTGTTGCTATATTAAATTTAACAGCAAACCACCAGTGCCGTCTTTTGTAAAATGTGCATAGAACATAAAAAACCCAAAATCCTTTCAAAGTTAGCTTTTCCATGTTTTCAATATGGAAAAACCCATAAAGATTTTTTCATAAAATTGTAATTTAATCGCGATACTGTCACCAAGACTTTTGTAAACAAGTTACATTGTCCGCAGAGAAAAGCTGGAAACATTGCTAAAACTGATACTTTATAAAAATTAGGCGAAGGAGGGGGAAAATTGATGGTTAAGAAAACAATGCTGCACCAGATTTCTAAGGGTTACAACCCTCTGTGAAGTAATTTTTAATATTTTTTTAAACTGCACCTATACCGTGAACAATGCGAATTTTTAGAAATACAAAAAATTTCAAAATTCTGTTTTTTTAGGATAGAAAATAGTTTTTTACTACTACTAACTTTTATAGTCTGTCTCAAAGTATATCGTTATCTTTTGACGGACCATACCCCAATAAACCTTTAACGATTTTATTACCTATTGTTATTGGGTAAACCCATTTTGTTCATAAGGGCAGGGGTGGGCCAGGTATTTCTTGAGTATTAACCATTAGGCATATAAATATTTTGGCTAATATTTTAGTGGCAGTGTTGAATAACCGTTTTTACTGTGCGTTTCGAAAAAGTTGTTTTAGAGAATATAACTATGTCGCGTCGAAATCATTTGTCATTAGATGCAAAACAGGTTGTGAAAAATGTGTATGAAACTTTAATCAGTAGAGGTCTAATTAAACAAGAAGTTTTAAAAGAAAACCTGTCTACTTACAAAAACTCCAGTATCATCGATAAGGGATATTATTATTAGTGAAAATTGAACAAAAGAAAAAAACGTAGTGATTTTCAATCTCACCGTATAGACAATAGTGCTCAGGACCTAATAAGAAGGAAAATATATTGTCTTTATGAAAGCGGAGTTATTCCTACCTTGGATAAACTGAAAAAGAAGCTAGACGAAACGAAACCAGTATAAATATTAGCCAGTGCTCCTCCATAGAGTTGTTTGTAAAACGGGATTTAAAACCGCAAAATAGACAAAAGACAAGTAGTAATGGAATCGTACATAGATTACGACTAGGAAATTTAATTACCTTCAAGAAATTAAAAGATATAGGTTAGAAAACAGATCCATAATTTACCTTGATGAAACATGGTTCGATACACGACACAGTATCCGAAGGATGGGTGATTCCAGTCAAAACTGTCAAGACGAAAGCCCTTCAAATAAAGGAAAACGCATTACCAAATACACGCTGGTTCAGAAGACGGATTTGTCCCAAACTGCTCGCTGTTGTCTGCAAAGAATATTAAGGATTCTAGCTTGGATTATCATGAGGATGCAAGTGCAGAACTTTTGAAAACTGGTTTTAAAATTATCTTTTAAAAATATTCCAAACAACAGTGTTATTGTCATGGATAACGCAAGCTACCACAGCGTCTGCTAGACAAAGCCCAGTTCATCAAGTTAAAACTGAAATCCAGGAATATTTGTAAGAAAATCGATATTTATTTTGAATTCAGTTACAAAAAAACGAGTCCTAAATTCATATGCAATTAAAAAACAATATGTATGTGATAATTTAGCTGAACAGGCTGGGCATACTGTCATACGGCTTCCTCCGTATCACTGTATGTTTAACCCCATAGAGCATTTTGAACCAAGTAAAATCAAAGATCAAAGCAGAAAATGTTACACCTACTTTAAGTCCCAGTGTTATAAATTTGATAAAAAATGTAATTACTAACATACACTTGAGAGCTGGAAAAATTTACTACAGCACATTATAAAAATTGAGGACTTTTACATTTCTATCCAAAACAACATAAATCCTATTGTAAGAAATCTCAATGAAGACTCTGATAGTGAAACAGAATTAGATTTAGATATTTAGATTGAAAATGTAATTATGTATAGATAATGCAGTTATAAATTTATTAAAACTTTGCATATATTTAATTTCAAATGTAGTTTTAAGATTATACTTACCTAAATAAACAATAAATTATACATGTTTATATTATTAGAGTCCGTCCCTAATGTTCTGTCTCTTTAATACCTACCGATCCGCAGTTTTATTGCTGTCGGCAGGTATAATCCATAAATGAAGGCAAGAGCTAACACTGTATACTTTGAGATAGACTATACGAAAATCAATTTTGGCATTTTTAAAATCTGTATTCAATTACGTTTAATGTACATTAATGTGTAAGTAGTATTAAGACATACTTTACCGCCTTATTAGTGGTACCTGATTAAGCTTTTATTAGCTCGGATAAATAATCTAGTGCGAAATGCGATAATGCAAAAAAATAAAGTTACAATTGCATTGACAAAAAATTGTAATTAATATGATTGTGAACTAGGGTATCGACTTGTAGAGGTCGGTAGGGGCGGACAAATTTGAATAACCTACTGGCGGCAAATGTGTAAATCCGCCACTGTGTTAATGAGAAAAATAGTTTTGGATACAAGTTGTATAATTGGGCACATGAGTTTGTCCCACTGCCACTAAAAAAATATTATTTTTTTACAGTCCCATGTCAAAAACGGGTTTTTAAAGTAAATTCCCCAAACATGACACGGGCTTTTCCATGTATACCTTATAGGCTTTGGTTCTTCCTCATCAAACCTTACAAACAAACCTGACCGTGCATAGCGCATCACATTGGCACTATACTTACTTAGGTGATTTTTACTCTTTCTGACATGGGAACCTATATAAAATCTCTGACTAATTTTCTCCATGACTTATTTAGCCTACTATGTCCCTAATTGATCTATCACTATCCTTACCATCTTGCGGCTGTAGTTCTGAGCAGATCTGGGGTAGTTCTCAGCGATAAAAAATAATGCCTTTTGTCTGCTAGCTGCTAACTAAGGCTACTTCTATCCTTTTTGATGAATATTCAAAAAATTTAGAAAACCCCCGATTGGTTCCAGCTCCCCCCTTCTTGGCTAACCTGCCCCTCCATTTTTAGAATTATGGTGGGTTAGCCCCATTGGACATATCAATTTCTTTTAGACGTTAAAAGAGCTGTTTTAAGAAAAAATTATAGCAAAGTACAGGTGGAAGTTGATTACCCTTTTTATAATTCGTAGGAAACCGCTTCGCAGTCTACCACACTTTTTTTCTGGACTTTTTTTGATTCCCGCTTTTTCCCCTCGAAACCCCATATTATCGATTTAAGGGTTTTGAAAAGTCGGACCACCTTTTTTAGCTTTTGTTACTGGAAAATTTTTGTGAATTTAAAAATCCACAAAAATTTTTACTTTTCATGTCTATCGCTGAAACACCCAAATGACAGGGTTGAAAACCGATCACCACTAGGTAATTTTTGGGAAAATTTTTGAATTTTTTGTTGGTTGCCCGAAAAATTTCAAGGCTTTTTTCGTGGGACAACTGGAAATTGGTTTTGAGGGGGTAAAAAAAATCTTTAAACCCAATTTCGGACAAAAATAATACGAAAAAAAAGAAATTTTTTAAAGGAAAAATATATTGTCCGACAAAATATATCCGCCCTTTTCCCAAAAAAAGATAAAAAAATTTCAAAAACTTTTTATATTTTAAGTCCCTGTTTTTTTTTATATATTTTTAATATATATATTTTTAAATTTTTCTTTTTTTTTTTTAATATATATATATATAATTTATATTATATATTTATAAATTTATATTTTTATATATTATTTTATATATATTTTATTTTTTATTTTATATTTTTTAAATATTTATTATTTATATTTTTTATTTTTTTTATATATATATATATATATATATATAATTAAAATTATTAAAATTATTTAATAACGGGTTTATTTTGGCCCAAAAGGGGGGGGGTATTTTTGAAAAACTGGTCGTTTTTTTTTGATCGGGCTTTTTTTTTGATATCAAATGATATACAGGGTTCGCAAAAAAGTTTGACAGGAAAAATTTTTTTCAAAAATGGCCCATTACTTTTTTCATTTTTGATTCCCCCAAAAATTCTGGTGTTTTATGTAAATGTCATATCTTTAACTTTCAATAAAAAATTACTTTTAATAATTAAAACCCTTTATTGAAACACAAATTGTTAATTTATTCCAAATTTTTTTGTTTTTTTCAAATGCTGGAAGTGGAAACATTAACAGCATCTCAAATCACAGCCTTTAAAACCAGTTTTAAATTCCTATACCCCTTTGTTTGTGAATATTTGACATAGACTTCAAATAAATGTAAATTTAAAAGTTTCTTGGGAATTTAAAATAATTCAATGGTTTAACTGAGATCAGAGAATGAAATTTTGTTGGCTGTGGTGGGAAAAAAAGAACACCCGAAATTCAATTATGTTCAACAATAAATATCCGAACAAAAACCTGTAATAGTTCAATCAGTAAATTTAGGCTAAGTGGGGGGACTAACTTAGAATTTTGGGGGATTGAAGGTATTCTAATGATAAAAACTGGTATCCTGGTTTCCCTACGAAAATCCCAACCTCTCAAGTCTACTCCTTTGGATTCTCGATCATGTCAAAATTTTAAAGAAGGAAAAGTGGCACCCTTTAAAAACTTATTCAAAACTCAGAAAATGATCCAGATCCCGAAACGAGTTTTTGAGACCCGCCGAGAAAGAAAAAACCCCCCAGGTGAAACAGATTGCTTTTTTGACAGGCCTTTTTTGTTTAAATGGACAAATAAAAGGAAATTTAGTCTGGGCACCTGAAAATCCACACTGGTTTGGGGGAAACATTTTCCCGAATTTGAAAAAGGTGTGTATGGGCAGGAATTATTAATAAAAAAAATTGGACCCTTTTTTGAAGGGAAATTTTAAAGGGAATTTTCATGACTTTTGTGGACGTTCCACACTGGCGACATTTTCCTGATGAAAAAAACCCAGAAATGCCAACCCAAAAAAGGTTTCAACAGGTGGGGGCCCCCATACTGCGTTGAAGTTCCCAGATGATGCGTCGTGGATAGCAGACGTGGATCAAAAGGGCCACCTAGGGTCACCCGATTTAAACCCTTGGACCTTTCTTTGGGGGGTTTTCAAAATGAAGTGTACAAAATAAACCCGCTTGATGCTCCCAAAAATCGCATCGTAATGCCTAGAATATTTCTCCCGCACGTTGAAAATTACACAAAATTTATCGATGCCGGGGTATCAGAGCTTTTAAAGGCCCCTTCCCCAAATTTTATAAAATAAATTTCAAAAATTCGTTAATTTCAATTTTTGTTGCAATAAAGTGTTATAATTATTAAAACGTAATTTTTCGTGAACAGTTGAAGATAGGTATGACATTTAAAAAAAGGCCGAATTTTCGGAGAATCCAAAAATGCAAAAATCAGTGGGTTCCCAAAGAAAAAAATATTTTTTCCTCAAAATTTCTTGGCACCCTTTTAAATTCATTTGATGTCAAAATATGCCCCATCCAAAAAAAAAATCGACGTGTCCAGGTTTTTTTAAAAAGAAATACCTCCAAAACCAAAACCCCCAAGTTTATAAATTTAATAAATTAAATTTTTATATATATTATATTTATATATATATATATATATATATATATATATATATATATATATTTTTATATTTATATATACAAGTATAATATCCGCTGCTTTACGTAATTGATTTATAGTTATCTCTACATATTAAAAACTAATTCTGGCCTTCTCAGCTAACGATAACTGTCTTTGAAGGAGGTAATGAAATCAAATAAACTTAATAAGCGAAGAATAATTATTTAAGAAAGAAAAGTTATTGTCACCAAACTGTCATAATGTTTACTTTCAACCCTCATTTGATTTTTTTCATGATATGGCTTGTTCCTTAAAGAATTACACAAAACACTCCATTTTAACTAAGATTCAATGCACTGGTTTGATTTTAACACTAATCATGTGAGTACTTTTGACTTTCGGAGCGTAAAGTACTTAACCCGAGTTTACCTGAGACAGTTACAGTGTACGTTGCATTGTTGTTACCATAAAAACTTTTGTGAACCCGATTTCCAATGAAATGGTATTAAACTAGATCCGTATTTTAATAGGAGGTGTTACGGAACACGGGCAACGGCCGCGCTGAATGGCAGAAACAGCAGGCGTGAGCTCACCATGAATAAAACCTACTTAAACCTTATAAGTATATAGAAAGAGTAAGAGAAATATAGATTTTTACACGTGATGTCACAAAGCTGGATAACCCTCCTTATACTCCTTGTCACACAATGTCACAACCCTCTATGCCCCTCCCCTTAAAATGTGACGTAATTTAACGGATGGCCTCACAACGTATTTAATGATATTTTAATAATATGCAGACACTAAATTGTCGGACAGGTGTATCACTATTTTCTACAATAAATTTAAAAACAAAAAAGTAAAAATTAGGTTTGTGGTCAACGATTTTTTATACCCTGTCAAAATTCTAATTTCAGGCTGTGGGACTAAAAATGCGGCTTGAAATTTGTCAGACAAACATAAAATGGTATTTTATAAATTATTTACAATTAATTTTACCAAAATACTCCATGTGGTGATCGGTTTCAATACCCTGTAATTTGGGCATGTTTCGAGCGGTAGACATGAAAAGTCGGACAAATTTATGTCGGACAAAGTCTAAATTCACATTTTCAACAAAATTTCCAGTAACTTTAGCTAAAAAAAAAAAGTTGTGGGTCCTGACTTTTAGAACCTTGAAAAAAAGAGATTATTGTCTCCTTAATTCTCCTCAGTTTCGCTGAGCACTATCTGTCTACTATGTTCAAAGTTATGGGTTCTTTTCTAATATATAGCCTGCCTGCTTCGGAGTAGCATAATCAAGTCGCCGGCGTAGTCATTGCAGTAGTATATAGCCTGCCTGCTTCGGAGTAGCATAATCAAGTCGCCGGCGTACTCTTTTTGCAGAGGTATCTTCATTACGCATCTTTAATAAAAGATTATCAACGCAAGATTAATAGGTAACACGGTGACAGTCTTTTTCACTTTTGCTTAACATATCTGCTCCCAAGGTGGAATTGCGGGGTGGTAAAACAGTATAACCTCTTTGATAGCACTCTACCTTTTAGGTCGATGCTGAAGCTGATGTAGCAAGGCGTCAAAAAGAAGTATGGAAAAAAATTATCGAATTTCCTTGGCAAAATTTTGAGAGTTCCAGCCTAAAAAGGCAATTCCAGTTGTACTCATTTTTGGGTATTGCTGCGTTACCCGAAGATCAATTTATGAATCTAAGTAAAACCATAAGTGAAATGGAATCCATTTATTCTAAAGCTACAATTTGTCCAAAAGATTCAAAACCTGGAGATGAATGTACATTAAGTCTTGATCCAGGTAAAGCAAAGAAATAAAATAAATGAAACAAAGACACATTGATTTAAAACCAATTAAAAATTAACTCTTACAGTGGTCTATTTTTTAAACTACATTTTTTAGATTTAACAGGAATTCTGGCAACCTCTCAAGATCCTGAGGAATTAAAACATGTCTGGGTAAAATGGAGGGATGCCGTAGGACCTAAATGTCGTTTACTTTACAAGGTATTTTTTACAGTTGGTTTAATAAAAATTTTAAAAATAAAATGTTGCCGCAAAAATTATGAAAATATGTTTTACAAAAGAAAAATATTTAGGAAATATAAAAACAAATCTAATAAACCGATTAGCGAAAAATCGGTCTTTAAGACATGTGAGAGTATCCTCGCAAAAAGTAAACAAATCCACTTTTTACCACAAAATGAGCATAAATATTGCATCATGTAGACCTCGATCATCTCTATGAAGTCCCATGCCCTGTTTTACCAAAAGTACACAAATCCTTGTATAATGGTTTGGTGAATTCAGAATTTCAACCAAAGAGTAACAAATCCGTGAGTTATTAATTTTCGTCAATTTCAGCGGAATTTCTCTCAAAAAGGTAACAAATCCTTGTAGAAAATACGAACGCGGTGTGTTATAACCCGTGCAAAAGTGAACAAATCCAGAGCTATTTTTAACTGTCAATAAAGATTATATTTTATACATAATGTGCCATATTGTATTCAACTGTGTAAAATAACTGTTGACGGACGTTTTCTGAACTTGTTTTGCGTTGCAAACTGTTCCGCGATTTTGGGTAATACCCACAAAGGCAACCATCACGCCTGCAAACATATTTCTTCACCATTGCATCAGGTAGAAGTGTTTGGAGTATTTTACTTGTTTTGGGTGATTTATTCATTGATTAATTATTTCAAAATGGATGACTCTTTTGATCTCAGTAGGTGAGGGTAACAGTAAATCTCGAAAAGACAACGAAAACCTACTAAAAGGAGCGGAACGGCGTGAAAAAGTAAGACAATATACTGTTTTAATTTTTTTACTGCATTTCTTATTCTTGTGATTGCACTTCGATTATAGATGCAAGAAGCCAAACCATAGCAAAACGAACTACGCATAAGTGTTCAAAAGTAACTGTGGCAGAAATGGAGCATTGCAGAAATAGAATTTATGCAGAATCTGAGAAAATTACACAAGACATTCAAATTTGCCATCACATAAATTGCACTTGCACTTATCACCTGAAAAACTCACTAATGTTGAGAGGCTTCTAAAGGCGAAATTTAATGATGACTGGCAGGTAGATCCCGAACTAGGTTGGTATAAAATTATCATTGATGGCAATCTACTTGAAAACGCTACAATAAATGATACAAAGGAAGATAATGCTGAAGATGTAGAACAGGAAAGACTTTAGACTGTTTATGTGAAGAAAATCCGCGCTTCACCTTTAATGTTCGTAATTTTCCCAAGTAGGATTAGTTATAAAATAAGCTTTTGTTTATTTTTACTGTTTTTCCAAGTTGATTTTAATAAATATTTTTTGCTTAAAGCAGCTTTTATTACGTCAGTCAAAAAGAGAACAAATCTAACTGGCAATCTTAACAGTACAAATCCTCAAGGTATTTCCAGCAAAAGTAAACAATCCATATCATATATCAAAACTCTCTTAATAAATTAGAAAACAAAATAATAAATGTTACACGCATATTTACTTATATTTAAAAAATTAACAAAAAAAAAAAAAAATCAAAATTTTACAATATTGTGGCTACAGCGAAATATCGTTTTATGCAAAATTAGTTCAAATGGATTTGTTTACTTTTGCGTGAATGCTCCTCATGTATGGTATGGCATTTCTGCATGTATTGAAATTACTTGACGATACAGTCCTCTGTTTGTGCCTTTCTTTATATTCTGCTATGTAGAAATGGTAAACTGTTATATTTTTCTATCGTAAATCTAGGGCAGGTCTAAGAATCCGTCTTGTTTCTGAAAGTATATATTGCCGAGACAACATTCAAGAATGTCCATAAAGGCATCTTTAGGAAGGGTCGGTTTGAACTAGGTTACTTTCCTTGTAGTCTTCTTTTAAATGATTGTATGGATTCTTGGGAAGAAAACATGAATGCATAAATTTTCTACGTCGAAGCTGGAAACACATACCAGTTAAAACTTTGTGTTTTCTTTATATGAGGGCAGTGTCCAAGAAATATATTTTATTCAATATTATTGTCATATTAAGTAACCTAGCTGATTAATTGTACGACATAAGGTGATCTGTGCCACAGAAATGCTCCATAGTAGTAAGTTGTGTTTAATATATAATAGTAGGATATATGACTTATATTTTTTAGAAATACGTTGATCTATCAAATGAAGCAGCAAAACTAAATAATTTGCCAGACATGTCGGAATTTTGGCTAAAGGACCTCGAAGAACCTAACGTCAAAGATATAATTGATAGTCTGTGGCAACAACTCAAACCTTTGTATCTTCAACTTCATGCCTATGTTAGGATAAAACTTAAAGAAAAATACGGCGATATTGTAAGTGAAAGAGGGCCTATTCCAGTTCATTTATTAGGTAAATGTTGGTTTTATTCAGAACCAATTATACAAAATGATCCAAATTAAATGCATAGTTTTTATGGCATATACACGAAATGCGAAAATAAAAAAAATCTGCTTGAGCCATTGGCTTAACTGTAGCTCTAGTTTTGTTTTAGCAATATTTGCATGTTGCTGTACTTCGTTGGCGAAACTGGGACATAAAATGGGTTAAACATCTACAAACCCAGCACTCACGGTACAGTCATAGTGAGCTGTCATAAAGATTAAAAAAACTTTTTAAATTTATTTTAATTGTATTAGTATTATATTCCTATAAATACAGTACATTCGTTAAGTAGTGAATAAATTCGATTCGGCGATTCCGTAGGAGGTATGACGCCATCGATATTTTTGTTCCAGTGGCAACCCCCATTTTTTATTACGAGATAATTTTCAATTGTATGATTCTGTAAGATCGTTTAGTTCTCAACACCCATATATTGGGAAATGAATCCAATATCTGAGTTATATTTTTACGAAACATCCCTCTTATTAAACTTCTATTACTGGAAAGTAGTCGAAAATGTTGGGTTAATGAATATTTTGTATCAAAATCATTATTATAGTATTAACTGGTTTGATCTCATAGAGACCGCCTTTCTTGGATTAAAAATAATCAATTTTTCACAATCCATTTTTAACACGTGCACCAAACTACCTACCACAACGTCAAAATGAATTCGTTCGTACAAACAACGAAAGAAAATCAAATTATTTTGGTCGTATGAAAACTTTGTACGGATTTGTACGAATTCATACGAACGGGTCGTGGCCAATATAACCATTTGCATATAAACACGAATTTTGTTTAGGTAGCATGAAATCGTAAAATAGTACGAATTCGTACGAACAAATTTTTTGTACGAATTTTATCCAGTGTAACCGCTGCCTTTACTCTGTATATTCATTTGAAAAACATGCAAAAAGAAATTAAACTTCATGGTTTCGAGCGTTTTCCCAAAAGTTCTTTTTTAAAGTTTTAACGAATTTATCCACTACTTTACGAATACACTGCATAGTTAACTAGATAAAAAAATAAAGATACAATTATTTCACAGTTATGGAATTTACGCGTTCAATCAATTATAACCAAACGAAGTCGGTACTAACTACTGCGTTTGGGCATGTGTACTTAACTTTGCAATTAATCATATGGTTTATCTCAAAGTTATCACCAAAATGTATTGGTTTTTACCATTTTAAGGAGCTGGTTTCTAATTGATAGCTGTTCCTGCATAATGTCAATTTTTATTTTTATATTCTACATTACGCACATACCAACACTAAAAATATTAGATTTTTTTCTTTAATTTCATAAATAAAGCCTTTGGAAATGTATTACAAAATTGAAGAAAAAATTTAGGGGCATATCAGTACTGTCATGTAAAATTAAATAATTAGGAATTGAAATTATATACCAAGTATAAAAAATTTAAAAATCATAGCCTTTGACCATATTCAACCAAGGAAGTTTTAAACGTGTATGGAAGCCCAATGCTATGGCCCATTCGATCAAAAAATGTCCAGCCCAGTATAAAAATAACTGTCAGACTTGGCCTTGCCGATTCTGCGCAATAACAAAATTCCATGAAATAATTTAATGTGTTGCCTACTTACACACTGATAAATCAATGTGCAGTTAGGCAACACATTATACTTTTATGAGGGCCGGAATACCTTTTTTCTACTCCTATATTAGTAAGAACCTAATTACACACCGTCTACTTTATCAGTAAATCTCTAATTACAAACACTATACCCACTATACTGTAAGAAGCCAAACTGTGCGTAAGGGCAGTTACGTAAATATATAATAATTTACGTAATATATATATTATATATATATATATATATAAAATTTTTTATTATTTTTTTTATTATTATAATTTTTTTTATATAAAAAATAAATATTTTTATATATATTTTTTATTATATATTTTTTTATTTTTACGTAAAAAAAGTTTTTCCCAAAACCGCATACCCGAGCTTCTAAAATTCTTGAAATATTTCAAATTTTGATTTTTACGTAAGCTGGTAAGAAACAAATAGCATCCCTTGACAACGCAAATGTTTGTATTATTATTTGTATTGTTACTTAAAGTTACATAATCTTCTGCTTTTATTTATAAAAAACTAAACATAAAGTCGTAGAACTTTTTTATTTTAGTGATTACTGTGATTAGTGTTTATTTAATTGTGACTATAATTTTGTGTTTATTGTTTGTTACTTAATATCGTAACAAAATGACAGGAGGTTGTATGGTTTTGTCTTGCAAATCCAAGGTAACATACCCGGCATTTTTTACTTTAGGTAAAGTATTTCTTATATTTAAATTAGGTGTTTCTTATGAGACGTAACGTTAGGTAACCGAATAAATAATAATACCTATATCAATTATGAATAATAGAAAATAAAATATTCATAGGAAATAGCAGTGGGAAAGTAAGGCAAGCTTAACTATCTTTTAGACGATTACCACAATGTTTGTGTGTTTCTGTGGATTATAAAAAGAAATAAGGTTTACATTTAGGTACTTTTATTTCATTTAACAATTTAGTAGGAACATTCCTTTAAAGGATCAAAATTATTAATTACTGGGCAGACCAGGCAAATTTTAATATATACAGGTCCCTCTAATTGAATGAAAGAAAGTACAATTTTATGTTAAAGTTCCTTTTTGTTTTTTCTGTAGTTGTTTAAAAAGAAATTAGATTTTTGGTTTCTTAAACTTACATTATCAACTTTTTAAGCTCGACATACTCTAAACACATATAATATTTAACGGATACAATGGATACCTATGTACCAAAGGTTACTAAACATTTTTAACCACTGTTATTCTGCCTCATGAATGTTTGTTATTAGTGAAAAGTATATGCCTATAAAGCAGTTATAAAAATGTTCACTTTTTATGTACAACCAGAATCTTAGGATCTTTTACTGAATTTGGTGTGAATAAAAAATCGTGAGTTACTTATGGCTAGAAGATTCTGTAGGAGACAAAAAGTAGTGATATAATTTTTCTGTAATATTTTATTCAAAAAACCAAATTATTACAGTTTATGTAAAAAGCTTTAAATAATATATATTTGGTATCTAAGAAGGAATATCAAAAGAGGAAATATTCCTATTTTCCATCAATAGTTTATTGAAAGTCAATAAAACACAGTTACTTCTTTTTATTTATAAATAAATTAATTTTTTTGACATTTTTAGATTAACTGCTACAAGGCACGACTCATGGATGAGAGCTCTTGGAAGAGATCCTGCTATTGAACAATTAGTGAGCTCAAATAGAGTCTGTAGTTTACATTTTGACAATAATGACTTTATACAAGGACAAAAAAGGCCCATACTAAAAGCAGGTGCTTTGCCAAAAATTAATTTACATGTACGAAGACCTCTAGTTCTTCTACAACAACATCAATTGGATAAATTTGGCAGGTAAGCAGTATGTACTTCTGTAATTATCACAAAGGTTCATTTTATTTTTTTATAAAAATAAAATGATTTTATTTTAATAGTTGTTAAGTACCATTAATATTGTACTTTTCATATAGGGATTAATTTATGCCCATGGCTTTCAATTTCAAAGCCAATGTCCTCCGTTTACAGAATGTATCACTTTTTTATTCCATTGCATACCTACTTTGTACATTTTAAAAATTTGATATAAATAATAAATAGTAGAATAATATTATCTGTAAAAGTACCATTGCCTAGTGATAGTTACCTAACACATAGGTTTGAAAAAAAAATCACAAAAGATATATCCTAAATAAAATAGATGCAACATTTTTATTTATTTTACACTTCTGTGGTGGGCCAAAAATGTGTAGCATTAAAACATTATTAGTCTTATTCACTAAGGTGTTTAAAATTTTAAACCACCGCTGTAGGTTTAAAGTGACAACTATTACAGTAAGTCAGCTAAGTTTTAATTCTACAGTGTGGACACTAAATTCATATTTTCTTAACTTACTGACCTCATTAAGTAGGTTTTGTAGAAATGTATCTAGTTTCAAGATAATGGGTATCAATTTTTCAGTTCAAAAGCAAATCAAGAGGAAGGATATCGCATCACATTATCTCAAATATTTAGTTGCCATTTTTATTATTTTTATACTTACCTAGTAAGTTATTTTATTTGTAATTTTTGTTACATTCTGTACTTTTGGAATTTATTTTAGTTTCATTTACTTTTTCATTAACTTTTTTTTAAATGGTGTGAACCATAATAAAGGGTGTAATAATTTAAGTACCTTTTTTTGATAAGTGACATTTCAAATCAAATTATTGGCTGTGTTATGAAAAAAAATTCATTCTTAGCTTTTTGTTTTTTTTTACTACCAATTAAATGTTGTAAAACCAACTGCTTTAAAGTTTTAAAATTTTAAACTGTTTTTTTTTTAATCCAGTACTTTTAATACAATAATTTCTTACTAATACATGTCTTATAAAAAATTAGGACAGAAAAGTGTAAATCATTTTGCTTTATAGGTCTTTTTGTTATTTCGAAATATTTTACACTATTTTACACTTTTTCTACCTACGTAGTCCTAAAATACACCTTCCATATGAGTACTTATGTAAAAAAGGTGAAAAATGTATTCACTATTTCACATTTATAAGATAGCTAATCGAAAAATGTAACATATAATATAAAACTTGTTACACTTAAAAAAAATATATATTGTTTTGCTAATATATGCTTTAGGGCTTTAAATAGACATTGAAAATTTGTTCTAGTCCAAATACTTTTAAAGATTCTTGTACAAAACCTTTTTTTTTTCAAGAGTATAGTGCCATTTATTTTGAAATTCGACGTTTTCACTACAAATTTACACTTCTTATTCCATATTTTTAAAGCTTTAAAACGTTTAATTATTAAAAATTCAATAGTTAAAATAATTTTTACTATAAAAACAATTATTACCCAATTTGTATAAGAAATGTGATATATGCTCGTTTTCAATTAGCAAATATCAGATTTACAGGTAAATAGCACTGCTGCTAAAAGAAGGAATGTAAAAAAGTGTTTATCATTTCTCTTTATGTAAAAAAGAATCCACAAAATAAAAAAATAGGCATATTTAATTTTTAAATGATATGTTAAGCACCTAATTGTGCAACTTTACCTTTATTTGACCATATTTCTACCTCTAACTCGCCGCTTTACATACATGCATGTATGTATTACCATTTGTAGCACCCTGTATGCAGTATGTACGGAAAATCATACTTAAAATTTGTATTTTGTTTTCATAAATTGTCCTTATTCCTTAAATATGCCTGTCATACAAGAAAAAAAAAAGAAAAAACACAAGTTTAATCACAGATATACTTTTGGTTAATAAATGTGATTGAAATTACTTAGTAGCCATCATCAGCCTTTAACATTTTATAATATTTACTTATCAATGTTCTGATAATGCACTATATGAACAAAACATTGGTAAACTCCAAAGTACTTCAGTATATTTAAAAGATAATGATAATAAAAAGTAGGCTTGAAAAAATATGCCTGTGCTTTTTCATTATCATAGATCATAGTAATTCACATGGTTAATTTGAATCCTAATTAAGAACCTTTATTTTTATGGTGTATGGTCCAAAGCTACAAGCCTTATAGTGTGCTGTTGTAAGCACACGTAACCTCTATATTGGCAGCAAACATCCGTAAAACCATTTTTAAATATTGTATTTTTTTAGTAAAAACCTGCTTTTCCTTATCCTTGTATATTATTCAATTAGAATTTAAATCATCAATTTTTGTACTGTGTCATAATGTCATACAAAGTAGACATACAAGTATAGGAAAAAGTTGTTTTAAATTAAAAAAATATTTTATCGTATATTGAAGCAGCATTAAAAGTTGCGCCTCAAAACAATACTAAATAAGGAAATATGCATTGAAGTCATATATTATGCTTTATATTTTTTCCACTTGGAAATTCTTAATTTATATCTTTTTTCTATACACAGAGATTCTATCCTAATTAACTTATGCAAGGACAACATTAATTTCAGTATATCTTTTGTGATATAAACTTCTTAAATTATTTCATCTTTTTTTAGCAATCAAGTTCAAAATCCTTTGGGAAACTGTAGCAAAGATACATTAACGGAGGTCTTGTATGAAGAAAATAAAGATACAGTAAAATTATTGGAAGAGATAGTGGAAACTACAAATAAAAGGTAAAAGTGTTGGTGATATTAAGGCTGTTGAACTTTTTGTTCTAGAGTGTGCTCTTTATTTGTATCATTTAAGTATGTAGCAAGTCTACTAATGCTCTGTTTGGTTTGTCTTTGACCTAAAACCTCAAATAGGATAACATTAACTTTCTAAGGTACAAACATTTTCAGTGTGAAATTCCTTCACGTTACTTTTTTATCCTCGAGTATTTTTTGTTTACAATAATAGTTATATTTTTACCCTTTCATTGTCTCGCTTTGAAATAACATATTTATCTTTTTATTTGATGTTCAAAGAGCTTTTTTAGCATATACATTTTATTTTTGCTGTTTCTCTGAGGCAAATCTTTTTATGCCCACTAATACCTGTGAAAAATAAATAATAAATAAATTTATCATATATTACATATTTTTTTTTGACTCACTGTTCAGCATAACTTTAGGAGCCACATAATGATATTTTAATTTTTTTTATAATTTTATTTTCATTTGTTTTTTAATATAATGTCAATATCAAACTCACTTCCGGCTTAAAATGATAAAAAGAAATTGATTGTGTTATCCTATAATGTAATTCAAGACTGGCTTTATTATTTCTTAAATTTTTAACATAAAATATTAGTATGCCTTTTAGTGGTAAATAAACAATTGTATAATAAAAAAGAAGTAACTTGTTAAATTTTGCTTCTTTGCCTACTTCAAGGGTAATTAAATACTTAGATATGTTTATTTTCTTTTAGTTCTTCTCCATCTTCGAGTACTTCACGATCATGTGAATCTCCATTACAGACAGCTTTTTTAAGAAAAAGGGTTGTAAGTAAAGAAGCTAGACACTCAAGGATACTTCACTTAAAAAGAAAATTAAAAGGATGTTCTTCAAGTAGCGACAGTGAAGGAAACAAAGGGCCTGTAAAGAAAGCTAGGAAAGAACTAAAGACTCACCACAACTACTGGTATGTAAAAAAATATATTTGTTGTAAATTAATTATTAACTACATTTGAGTTATATAAAACAGGGTTTTATGTTACAACTAAACTTATGATGTCACTTTGAACTGGAAATTCTTGTTACTTGCACAATGTGCATTATATTTTTTGAATATATATTAATAGAAATATTAGCTGATTTTATTTGGTGTGGTCATTTTACGTTAAACACCTTAAAATGACTTCATGAAGCCTTTCTTGTATGTGAAACCAAAAAATATTTTTGGACAATTTGAAGAAAGTAATAATTTTAAAAGCTCTGCTGCTATATAATATTACAATATGTACAGACAAGTAAAAAGGAGATTACTAATTTGTGATAAAATTCCTGCTTCTATCTCCAATATGTACATTTTTGAGCATTATTTTTTCTTAAGCTCACTTAAAAGGTTAACATTTAAAAGTAAAATAGTAAATACAGAAATTAATATTCTGCTTTTTACTTGTCTGTACAGGGTGTAACAAACTCGGGATTTCGGAAACTATCAGAGATACAAAAAAGTTTAAATTGTGGCAAAGTTGCGCAATTTGGTGTTCAATCAAATGATGTTTAAAAATTAAGAAAATGTTGACTACTTTCGGAAATATAAAAAAAGGACATTTTTAAAATTGATTTTTATTTTTTCCTGACTTTATTTGAACAGATTTTATGAAATAAATTACTCTTTTGTATTGCCACTTTTTCTTTTCTACAAAATGACATTATTAGTTTTTGAAGGCTTAGTGCAAAATGCATTGAAGCAGAGGGTTTTCAATTTGAATATGTTTTATGACTTTAAGTTAAGTTTGTTTACCTATGTGTTATTGTTTTACGCTATTGAAGATTTCTTAATCATTTAATAACATAACATTTGTCTGTTAGTTGATTTTGTTATTGCTTTAGAGCAATAAAAAAATATTTAAGTTATTTTAGATCGTTTAATTTGGTTCCTGTTTTTGAAAAAGTAACGCAAATTTTTTTAGTATGAAGGCAGATTTATGCTTGATGATGTAATTTTACGTCGAAACGTTTAATAACATAAGAAGTGTGATACATGTCTGTTTTAAGAATGACGAGTCCTTTTGAAATCTGAAATAAAACATGCAGGCCCTATTTAAAAAAATGAAGTTGATGATGGGCCCAAAAAATTGAAATGTCGGGTTCAAAAATGCTTTTTGATGCAATTTTGTAGAAAAGAAATTGAGTAACTTATTTCATAAAATCTGTTCAAATAAAGTCAGGAAAAAATAAAAATAAATTTTAAATATTTCGTTTTTTTTTTAATATTTCCGAAAGTAGTCAAAATTTTTTTAATTTTTAAACATCATTTGATTGAGCACCAAATTGCGCAACTTTGCCATAATTTAAACTTTTTCATATCTCTTATAGTTTCCAAAATCCCAATGGTCACCCTCGAATTTGGGACATATTGTAATATTATATACCAGAAGTTATTTTCTTCAAATTGTCCCTAAATCTTTTTTTTCTATGTTTTACATACAAGAAAGACTTTGTGAGGGCATTTTAAGATATTTAAGGTGAAATGTCCACCTAGATAAAATTAGCCTATTTTTCTTGAGAAACTATAATTATATGTTTGCAAAATATAATACATATTGTGGATGTAAAAATAACTTTCTTGGTAACAAGCCAGTACAATGTGTCACCACTATCTCCATGAATAAGGTCTGTATTTGATTGGTCATAAAAGTACTATATTTATAATTGATTTTTTGTTGGGAATATAAGAATAACTGCCATACAACAAAATACTTTAATTGTATAATTATTTTTAGCATCCAGCCAAAAAGCTATATGATGGTCATTAAACATGCCAAAGAGGAAAAGTGTAGATATAAGAGGAAATTGGAAACAACGACAAAAAGAGTTAAAAGGCTAGTAAAAAAAGTGATATCTTTAAAAAAGATTGTTTACGATTTAAAAAAGAAACATTTATTGCCAGACGATGCCTTGTCTGTTCTTGAACAGTCATATGCTGGTATTCCACTATTGTTACTAAGAAGAGCCATAAAAAATATTACATTGTTCAGAAAAGGAAAGCAGCAGACAAGAAATCAATTTCCATCTGAACTCAGAAGTTTTGCTTTGACATTACAATTTTACTCTACCAAGGCTTACAATTATGTTCGAAAAACCTTTAATCTAGCACTTCCATCGGTTTCAACAATCAGAACTTGGGTAAATAACGTAAATTGTGAACCAGGATTTACCGACTGTTCCTTCGAAACAATTAAAAGGAAGGTTCAAGAAAACAAGGAAAAAAATATGGAAACATTATGTTCTATAATGTTAGACGAAATGTCAATCCGTAAACAAGTAGAAGTAAGAGGAACAAAGACATGGGGTTACGAAGATCTTGGGACCGAAATCAATAATGATTCACTAAGGTGTGCTACAGAGTGCCTTACTGTTATGGCTGTTGCAGTTAATAGTCACTGGAAAATCCCAATTGCCTATTTCTTAATTTCTTCTTTAGGAGGCTTAATTAAAGCTAATATTGTTAGGGAGTCCATAAATCGGTTAATATCTGTTGGGGTGAAAGTCTTATCAGTTACGTGTGATGGTCCAAGTGCACATTTTACCATGGCAGAACATCTTGGAGCGAAAATAAAGGACATTCATAATCTGAAACCTTATTTTATCAATTCCGTTGATCAGTCACGAACATATGTAATATTTGATGCCGTCCACATGCTTAAACTGATAAGAAATTGCTGGGCATCCCTGGGACTCATTATTGATAATGAGGGAAACAAAATAGACTATGGGTACATCACAAAACTGTACAGTGTTCAAGAGAAGGAGTTTTGTCGCATTGGCACCAAATTAAGAAAAGCTCACATGGATTGGACTAACCATAAAATGAAAGTAAGTACATTTTATATATATTATATATATATATATATATATATATATATATATATATATATATATATATATATATATATATATATATATATATATATATATATATATATATATAATATAATTAAAATTATAGTAACATTGCAAATATTTTTCCGATTAACTTGGTCAATGTAAATAAATGTAGTCAAATACTTTTTTTCCTATTTTTGTGGTATTTCTCCCATATTTGGAAATTTTACAAACAAAAATTGTTAATGAAAAAAAAATATATTCTAAATGAAATGTCAAAAATTAACATATTTTAAAGTTGTTAGCTCCCATTTTTAATTTTTTTATATTGAAATATATGGCCAAACAAAAACCATAGGGTAGGAAATAACAAAACTAAAAATGCATACCAACTTAATAGTAAAAAAAATTATGTTTTTTTTAGGTTAAACTAGCTGCACAAACATTAAGTGCGAGTGTGGCTGATGCCTTGGAATTTTTGTCAGAAATTCACCCAGAATTCAAGGAGTCAAAAGCAACAATCAAATTTATTAGAATTGTTGATCAACTTTTTGACATAGCAAACTCAAGAAACCCATTTGAAAGAGGGTCAAAAGCTCCGATGCAAAGGACAAACGAATATTTTTGGAGGCCAAAATTAATCGAGGGTTTGGACTATCTCAAAACACTTAAAAATTGTAATGGAGAACTTTTGTACAGTACCAGAAAAAAAACACCTATACGAGGAATGTGCATAACCCTGACATCATTATTAGGCATTTATGATGATTTTATTGTCAAGCAGAATTCCCCTTTAAAATATTTACTAACATATAAGTTTAGCCAAGACCATTTGGAGTTATTTTTTTGCTCTATACGGTAAGTTTGTAACATTTTTATTTTATATTTTTGTTTCGTCTCTACTATCAAGTGTTATCATAAATATGATGAATAATAGTTAACAATGGTGGGCATCTTTGTTAAAAATTATATAGATTAAAATTATAACATGTAACAAAAAAAATCAAATATCTGTTAACAATATGCACCTGTTAAAATAATATTAGGGAAAAAAGAATAACATAAGTAATATTTTATGTACCTTTAAATAACGCGTTTAAAAAATTCTTAAAATATTTTAAAATTTTAGCATCCTAAAAACATCCCTACTTTTACAATCTGATAGAATAAAGTTATCCATGTGTACATATTGTAATATGTTTTGTTTTTTAATTTTAGATACATTTACAAATTTCTTTAACATAAGGCTAAGTCACAAAACTTATCTAAATTGTGATCTTGCTCAACTATTTTTTAAGCAAATCAGCTAAATTTATCATTGCATTTTCTGAAATATCTTTTTTTAATTTTGATCTAAAATATTATGTTTTACGTACACCTAAGGGGTTTTCCTAATTTTTCCTTTTCATATAATATAAAATTGGGTGTTATTTTTACTGCCAAGTTATAAGACATTTTAATTATTTCTTATAAAAAACCTGTCAAATGGGTAAATAACAGACACAATCATGGACATGTTATATCATTCAGTAAACGTTTTGCAACTCCAAAAATACATTATGTTATGCATATAAATGTAGGTATTATATATTTTTTAATTTTTAGGTCAAGAAATGGATTCAATAATAATCCAACAGCATTTCAATTTTATTATACATACAAACGTCTCACTTTAAATTTAGATTTGAAATGTGAAGGAAATTGTTCTATATTGGACGGAACAAACATTTTAACAACCACCAGCAATAGGACAAGTGTAATGCCATCTATAACTTTAGATGACATATCTGTAATCAGAAAATATAATATGGATCTAAATGATTTCATGGTCAGCGAGGAAGATATCCAAGGATTTGTAAGATTGCTTCCTACCCTGTCGACAATTTCTGAAAATGTGGTAGCATACATTACAGGATTTGTAATTAAAACACTTCAAAAAAAAATTAAATGTATTTATTGCCTTGAAGTGCTTAAGGACACTGCTTCAGAAACCACTAACGCGAACCTTTTACTATTTAAAATAAAAAATAGAGGAGGTTTAATAAAACCAAAACAACAGGTTATAGATGTCTGTGTTTATATTGAAAAGAAAATTAGACAAACTCTTTTAATAACAAATAATGTTATGCCCAAGGAACGAGAATTTATTAATGTGTTTAATCATCAGGTATCAATTTACTTGTTTGAAAATAAATTTCTTCCTGACTTGGATGAACATATTTCTTCTTATTCATTTGAGGAGGAGAATCACCGTATGAAAGTAGTTAAATTGATAACTGAGATTTACAGTAGGCTTAGATTTTATAATGTTACGAAAAAACAGACTGAAAATATTACTGGACAATCTATTAGAAACAAATATTCTAAATTAATTATTTTCCATCATCAGTAAAATCACCATTCTTTTGTTTTAAGTTCTATATTACAATTCTTTATTGTTCGTTACGTCGAGAGTTTGGTGTGACAGCCAATAGTTTTCTTAGAATGGAAAAGAAAATTGAAATTAAAACTTGGTTTATTATGATGCTTTAATTTGAGACATTTATTCAAGTTCTATTATTTTGACAGCAATTGAGTTTATAACTTTTTGTACCAAAAATTCAACATTATCATTACAAATCACTATTTCTGCACTGAAAATGATGTGTTTAAATTCCACTTTATTAAAATATTTAAAGTGTGTTGAAATTCACGTGTTATCACAGATATTGGCCATCACATTAAAATCTGGATATTTTTATTGTAATTCATAACCAGTTTATTGTATAGTAAGCAACATTGTCGTCAAAGTGAGGATAGTATGTCGCTCAGACTTTGTCTCATCAATAGGCAAAATAAGAATTAATTGAAACGTCTAGTTGAAGAGTTGTATTTTCTTTATAACATTATTTTAATTTTAATAGCATGTCAGCACATCAAACTTTTTATAGGAAAAAAAGATAAAAATGAAAAAGTTATCTTTTGGAATCGCCAAATTAATTTGTTCTTTCAGCAGTTTCAATGCATTTGTAATTTTTATCGCTTTATGAATTAGAAAAATACGATTTTTAGCCATTACATTATATACTATTAAAAGTGAATTAAACCATTGTCTTACTGAGCTGGGATTCTGTAAAAATATAAGGAAAGAGAATGTCGAAATAGGGATCACGTGTCTTTGTTGCCCTTCAAGGTAACTCATAAGTTTGTCATTGTTTCAAAAGAGATAGAGAAAAGGAATGTCAAAAAATTTGCTTACAGAATGGCCCTGGTACTTTAACAATATATTTATAGTTAGATATCATATTGGATATTTGTAATCTAGTGTATTTTTTATATATATATATATATATATATATATATATATATATATATATATATATATATATATATATATATATATATTATTATATATTATATATATATATATATATATATATATATATATATATATATATATATATATATATATATATATATATATATATATATATATATATATATATAATATATATATATATATATAAATATAGAACATATAAGTTAAAAATAATACCAGATTAATATAATGTTAATATTAATAACTATTATTTAAGTTTAAAGTGACCAGTAAGACAATGGTTTAATGTCACGTGTTGACATTGTGTAATAATCTTTATTACTAATTTGTAATAAGTGAATTTGAAGGCGTTTTCGGTAATTGTTTAGATTGTGGCTCCACTTTTTGAGATATATAATTAACATGATTAATTTTTTTTAAGTGGTCAAATATTTTAATTTTAAAGTTCATCAAAAATATTTTGTTTTTTTAATGTCAGTTTAATCGCGATTAAAAAAAATATATTTAAATAACACAAAAATTAATATTTCAAAAAAAATTGATATATGTCTTTACACATAGAATATAAAACAAATCACTAGAAATTATTAAACTGAAATGGATACATTTTATTGACGATTTTCGTTCGAAGAAAAATTTTCGTTAACAATCAGATTGTAAAAAGTAGTAAAAAAAATATAATATTTAAAAAAAAAGTGAAAGATATGTTAATTTTCTAATTTTTTATAGTCAAAAAGGCCAAAAATAGGTGGAGCCGCGATTCTAAACAATTACCGTTATTTTATTTGATTTGTAAATAGACATTATATAGCTTATAATTTTGTCATTCAATAATTTATATGTGTGCTTTACTTTAAGACAGTTGTCAATACCAACTTTGTTTTAAATCTTCTCAATTTACTAATGTATTTTATGAAATAAAAATTAGCAAAAACTGTTTTATTATTACACCCCACTGTTTTGTTTTAGCTATTTTTTAAATATCCTGGTGAGTGCCATGGTAATGTAACCTTGTATACAGAAAACTAAACGAACTTTGACAAGTAATATACATGACTTCTAATAATCCAAGCCCACAAAAGGTTTCTTTAAAACCCTATACCCGAAAATTGTCAGGCTACTATCCAAACACTAAATTTATATAATCAAACTATGTCAGAAGCCAAGTACGGTTTTAACAATCGGATAAAAGATAAAGTCCCCTCTTGCTTTAGTGGCAGTAAATCTTTCTGGTCTTTTACCAAAAATATTAGTCAAATCTTTGGCACAAATTCTTTTCCACTCCTAATCTTACAATTTTTTTTTACCTCTTAAGGAAAAAGCGAAATATTTGCTGTCATTTCTCTCCCTGATCCACCTGTTAATCTTTCTCTTTCAACAGTTACCCGTTTCTCATAAAATGTCCGATGTCATTTTTAAAGTCAAACAGATCAAGTATATCCTTTCTTCTCTTAATACTAAAAAATCATATGGGCTGGATGGCATACCAGCAATCGTCTTAAAAAGATGTGCGCCCATCCTAACTCACCTTTTTCAAATCACTTACGACGCGAGCATTTTTTTGGAGAGCTGGAAAGCTGCAGGTGTGCAACTTGTCCCCAAGAAAGGATCCAAAACTCTCACTTCAAACTTTAGACCGATATCTATTTTTTCAGTCATTTGTAAGGTAATGGAAATATCTATTAATTTCCAAATCTTAAAGTACTTGAAAAAATACAAAAGTTTACATGACAGACAGTATGGACTTCGTCACAAAAGATCCACACCTGATCTTTTCATTGTCTCACACAACTGAGTGGAACAAGTCCCTAGAGTTTCTCTCGACATACCAAAAGCTTTCGATCAGGTCTGGCATGATGGGACCTATAGGGCACCAACTCTGTTTCTCCGTCACATCAAGGATCTCTCTTTCACAATCATTTTATTAGTTTTGCTGAGGATAGTACCCTCCACTCTAATATTTCATTTCTTTACCCAGCTTATAAGCCTAATTTGAAAAACAAGAGCAGGTCAATGCAAATATCTCTTTCGCAGGAGCTTAAACTAATCTTGAATTGGGGCTTCAAATATCTTGTCTAGTTTAATGCTCCAAGTCAGTTCGGCATAGCGAAAGGAAGTCATTTAATCATTTTAGCGTTACTTTTGAGAATAACCTTAACTGGCACAAACACATTACATCCATAGCCTCAGCTGCTTTAAAAAAGCTTGGATTCCTCTTTCAAACCAGAAAGTATTTATCTCCGTCTAATCTGTATACTCTTTATATATTCCAAATCAGACCATCTTTAGAATATTGATCTCATGTTTGGAAAACGGCTTCTGCTCCGAGGAGTTGGCAAGTATAGTTCCTCTGACAGCTTACAACAGAGCAACATTCAGTGCCACTTTTATGCATCCTCTTACAGTCCAACTTAAGAGGCACCGAACTTACCACTTTTTTTATTCCGTCAACCCCAGAGTGTCCAGAATGAAATCTGCGCCTTCTCCAAATATGTAAGTCTTGTGTATATAAACTCCCTTTTACCACACTTAAGAAACCCACGGTAAAAAAAATGCTTATGTAAAAAAATCTATACTTCTTATTAAATTGGTTGGTTACCTGCATGAGGTGACACTATTTTATTGTACTTTTATATAAATTATAAATTTATAAAATATTGTATGACCCTAAAACACAAATAACCGGTTCAAACTATGGCAAGTTTTTATTTTTCTTGACCCTTGTCGATTTTGATGTTTTTTTGCATACATAGGCGCTGGTTACAAATCTAAAGTAACTTTTTTTCGACATTTTATTTTTCAGATATTAATCCTTAAATACGACAATTAGATTAAACTCATTTACACTATCTTGCTCTTCTTTTATCACAAAATTGGTGATAAGTACATGAAACTATCATTGTTTAAAATTTATTTTAAAAAATCGTGTTTTATTTATTTACAAAGATTTTTGGTAAAAATACAAAACTCCCGAAAATATCAACCATTTAAATAGAGGGCTGTAAAGTATTCTTTCCATATTATATCAGATGATATAAAATCCAATATTACAAAATAATTTTAAATATTCTACAGTGATATCGTTGAATAACCAACAATTTTGTGCAAAAAAAAACAGTGAATGTTTAAATTTGGCATATGGTGATGTTAACTTTATAGATAGTAACAAAGAATTATGGAAGTCCGGCCCTGACCCACTACTCATTGCGCAAACTCCGCATTGCCGACCCCCCGATTCCCGCTGTCCGCACGGCTGGACAATTTTGTACAGTATTGGGCTTCCTCACCTTCAAACTTCCTTGCCGGGTACCCGCAAGAGAGTTACTCTGTTGCGTTCTCCCAGGACTTCCAGTTCTTTTTGGCATTCATGTCAGTTTGGGGCGTTACCTTGGGTTTACTAGTGTCCCTAGTGACGCTTGGCTGTCTGTTATTATGGATCCGCTTGTTTTTATAAGCCCCCCTGTTATTTTCTTTTGCACAGTGCAGTAAAGCATATATTTCCGTTTGAAATACAGGAACTGTGTGTTCCTAGTGGAATGGGGGAATTGTGAATTTCCCTCATTTCACTGTAACGCCGCTCCAGTTCCCTGGTCGGTTTTGGAACCATCCGTATACCTGTGATGATGTCTCCAACCGTGCCAGGGAGATCGGGTTGCTGCCACTCACTTCGATCTGGAATTTTTACCTCGAAGTTTTTGTTGAATGAGTTTTGGGGGAATCATCTGGTCTCCCCCTCGTCCAGATGTTGCTGCCACCTGATTTTTTATGTTGTTGTTAGCGTAGACACCAGTTGGTTTCTGTTGCAGTCGGAAGTAGCTCATTCTTTGCCTCCCCATCACTATAAGGTTAAGTGGTGGAAGGTCTAAGAGACACTCCATGGTTGCTGGGGGGTTGTTTTAATTGCCCTGTTATCGCTAAGCAAGCAAGTCTCATACCAGTGATGCGTATGTTTTTCATAGGTTTTACCACCATGGTGTATAACCAATAGACCATGTTTGGTTTAAGGCCCCATTTTTTCCCCAAATGAGCGCGTCTGATTAAGAAAGTCATCTCCGCTTTCTTTCTTATTTTCTGAAGATGATGGTTCCAGGTAAGTTTAGAGTCTGGGATGACACCCAAATATTTTACCTCTCCCACAATCTTGATTGTTTCACCTCGTATGATCAGGGTCCTAAGCCCTCTAGATTTCTCCTTTTGGTGAAGGCAACTATGGCTTATAATGTTAGTAAAATATAATTTATTTTTTAATTTCAAAGATATTGTGTTACCGCAGTTAATACAATTAGAAACTTTTTTAATCGGTGACACCATAACATTGCAATGTATTAATATTCTTACACTGCCCTATTTTTTTATTACATATTTTAGGTGGTATGTGGGGTCAGAACTGGGCAAATGTTGCCAATTTTAGTTTACCCTATCCAGATGTTAAAGATGAAGCAGATCTTACAGAAAAACTAAATAAACACGTGAGTTGAGTTTGCATTAAAAATATTGTGTTTTCGGAAGTTTAAAAACGTAGAAAAAAAAATTAAAACTGTTTGCATATAGCTTTTTAAATTTGTTAAGTTCCAGAGGAATTTGCAAAAGTTTATACGGAAATACGGTGATACTCTACTGAACAGTCCACTAACTCTAAACGATAAAATAATGTACTATGTAACAAGACGTGACCTATAAATTGTTGGATCATTGTTAATTTATTTCATATTTACAATTGACCTACAATTAAAAATATTACGGCAAGCAATAGCAAGAAGGTAAAACCTAACCTTTCCATTTAAATGGAAGGAACAATTCTTCTTTACAGAAGTTAAAGGTGAAAATGAAGGTCTGTTGCGTAATACTTCTGTCTCTGTTGCTAAGACGGAAAATATTAGGAGTTATCATAAAACTGTCTATTAGAATTTTGAGAAATCTTCTCCATTACATTCTGCCACCAGAAAGGAAAAATTGAAAAAAAAAACAAAACAGTTAATTGGACAACAGGTAATTCTTTTAAGAACAATCGACAAAAATAGGGCTGCATGTAAAGCTTCATACCTTGTGTACCAGATAATTACGTATTAGAAAAAACCCTATGAAGACGTGGATATCATAAACCAAGCGTTTTTAAAACTGCAGATTTGTTATTAGTGATGAGCAAAAACGGGCCCCAAAACCGGGCTAGTCTTGTCTTGATCTTGGTCTTGCAAGTCTGGTCTTGGTCTTGGGCTTGCAAGCCCAAAGAAGATCTGTCTTGGTCTTGCACCACCGGTCTTGGTCTTGGGCTTGCTTTTTTGGTACCGATAATTTAAACTAAGCAATCTTAAATAAAATATATTTTTTTTTTTAAAACTTACAAATAAATAAAGATGGGGGACTAATTTTTTTCTTTAAAATTTTAAAAACAATTTTAGCCTTACATGTACATTTAAATTATCTGATTAAAAGGACATTTTAAATGTAAGGGTTTTTTTATTTATAGCGCTTATTTTTTGTGAAGGAAATATTCAAATTTTCTTTAAAGAAGCATATAAAATTACAATTCTGAGTACTCTTTAGGAAAAAACTTTTAATTTCAACCAGATGTGAAATTTCCATGAAAAAGATTCTGATATGTAAACATTGGTTTCTAATTAAAAAAAGTATTTAGGAAGCTTTTCAGTTCAAATAAACTTTCTATGTTCAAATTAGTCAAACATTTGCCGTACAAAGTTTGTACAACATTTATAAACATTCTGCATATACAAGGTGGCTCGGGTAGTGCGACAAAGATCGAATTATCCGAAACCGTTTATAATGATAAAAAAATGAATATACAAAATTATAGAAAAAAGGGCGTAAAATGGAAAATTATTTTCTATTTCCCGAATTTTCCAAAAATCCACTACCATTCAAGAAAACTTCCTTATTTTTAGCTTTTAACCTAAAATAAAAAAATTATACAAAAAATGCATTTAAAAAAATGCTTTCCTGTATATTATGCTGGAAATTCTTGAACTTTCATATAGATACAATGTCGACGTAGATGGTTTTTTTATATCATTTTCGGTTGTGACAAAAATGACATCATCATTATACTTTGGCATTGTTTTGACTTTTCCGTCTAAACCGGAAGTGAAATTTAAAATCCATTTATATAAAAGTATTCCTATATAAAATGACAAATATATTTTTTATTAAACCAACACTTTTACATTTATATCTTAGTTTAAAGGACATTAATGATGCCACTTTTTAAGTGTGCCAAAAATAATGTTTTCCTGGATTTTGGAAATTTTTGATCCAGTAAGTGGCATCACTAGATACCTAATTAAAAAAAAAAAACATTAGGAATAGGTAAGTAATTTTCAGCTTCTAAAACTTTGGTACTTTTAGTTTTCTCTGTCGTAAACGGTTTTGGAGATATCAGCTTTGTCGGACCATTGAGTCACAATCTTATTATTTTTGAAACATGTTACTGAATCTACTAGTTATCGTTTTTTTAGATAATTTTTTTAAAAAAATGAAGTGATCGATTTAATTATTTTTTTTATTAGAAAAACCTGTTACTCATAAAATAATCCCTTTTTAGGCAGTCGACACATTTTTGCCATGTCTGTATGAAATACCTCTGTATATTGAATATAAAAATTGAATATTATAATTTAAAAAAAAAGTGACAAAAGTGCAACAGTCTTGCAGGTCGGTCTTGGTCTTGCGTAGTCTTGCATACCCCGGTCTTGGTTTGGTCTTGCAAACGAGAAGGCGGCCTTGGTCTTGGTCTCGGTCTTGGTCTTGCTGCAAGACCAAGCCCAAATTTAAAGACCAAGAGGTCTCGCTCATCACTATTTGTTATTTGCCAAATTTAGAAATAAAGACGAGATAGTGTCTGCTATAAAATTCATGCTATTTGTTTTAATACAGAGATGAGTAGAAGTACATATAATGAGCAATGATATTTTTTACAGTGCGTCGGGCTGATTTTTAGTGATTTTGCAATTAAGAAAGACCTGAAGTTTATTCCACTGAAAGGACATACTACTAGATAGGAGCTGTTTTCACATTTCATAAAACAATATTTCTTTCTTAGAAAAATCCAATTTCTAAAAGAGTAAGCTAAATATATAATAATAATTTAGGATGTCTTCAAAAGACTACACTGGGAAAATAAAGGGATCAAAATAGATGGAACACGCCTAAATAACCTACGATTTGCGGACGATATCATGTTGATATCGGATGACGTAACAGAGATCAAAGAAATGCTCCAACAACTGAACAGGGAAGCAAAAAATGTCGGACTGAAAATGAGCATTTTAAAAAGAAAGATAATGAGCCCAGAAAATACGAATATATCTATTAATGGCACCAATTTCGAAAATGTAAATGAATATAACTATCTGGGGCATACAATATCATTAGAGAAAGGAAATAGATCGACAGAAATATCGACACTAATAAAACTCTCATGGGCCGCATATGGTCAACTGTCATATATATTGAAGAATAGTGCTATTCCAATAAACGCGCAAGGTCTTCAAAAGTTATGTTTTACCTGTTGCGACATATGGCATGGAAACTATTGCCCTAACTAAAAGAAACGCCAATAAACTGCGGGTGATGGAGAGCAATGATGGGAAGTCAGAAACCAGGAAATCCGTAGAAGAACAAAAGTTAAAGACATTATAGAAAAAATCACAGAAATAAAATAGCAATGGGCGGGTCAAATAGCAAGACAGGACAACGATAGATGGACACCAAAAATCATACAATGGAGACCAAGAGAGACAAAGTGAAGTATATGCTGACCGCCTTTGCGATGGATGGATGATATAAGAAAGATGTGTGGCAGGTGTAAACAGGTACCAGAAAGCAGGGCCGTATCTGAGGGGGGGTTTTGGGGGTTCAAACCCCCCCTCCCCAAAATCCCGAAAATCTTATAACGTAAAATAAAATAAAAACGACTGGTAACTATATCTCTTTTTTTAAGATTTTCTGAACAATATATATTTTACTTAGTTACGGTTCAACAATACAAAAAAAAAAATTGAATCCTCTATTTTTTTAAGTAAAACCCATTTATAAATCAGTTTTTGTTTTTTAATTCCTAATTTATTAAATGCCACTGGCCTTACCCCCCCCAAATTTTGGTCCAGATACGGCCCTGCCAGAAAAACCCAGAATAGGAATCAGTGTAAGAAACTAAAAAAGGTCCAGGAGTGGATAGAATAGTGACTGAGGAGGGAGAAGCTAAATACCTTTCGAATTCGTTTAAAGGATTTCAAGGAAATCATTTTGGTTGCTAGTGATGGGCATAATCGGATTATTTTAAGAATCGAATAATTGAATTATGAATGATTTCAATAATCGGATTATTTGATAATTCGAATTATATAATTATTTTATTTTTTTAATCGGTTGAATTTTAAATTCTTGATTTCTGAATGAATATGTAACTCAATTCCGATGTAACTAAACACAAACACTAAATATTATATACAGTTTGTCAAAAAGTCCCTTAATAATTTGTGAATGGGGATTCTGGACTTTTTTGACACTGTATAAAATATATTATTATTACTATTATTATTTTAGTAAGTAAATTTTCCATTTTGCCATAATTTTTACTTACCGGGCCCACGGCCGATTTTATTGAAATTTTGTATACCGGGGATTTTTTGGGGGGCTGATCACAAATCTGAAGTCAATTTTTTCGTACTCTGCTAGTTTTTAAGTTATAACGCCGCACTCGAACCTAACCAGCAAAACTTTCCTAAAATTCCTCCTTCTAAACTGATTACAAACCCCAAAAAGGAAGATTTTATCGAAATACACTTATTATTTTATAAGATAAATTTAATTTCACCTTTATTTAACAAATATTTTTTTAAATTTAAAAAAACACAACTGCACTTTCAAAAATATTATTTTACTTTTATAAATGTCAAAAAAAATTGTCTAGAGATTTTAGACTGTTTTATGTTGGTTTGCCAGGGACCCGCGAAACAATCGAATGGCCTACTTTATAAATTTGAATTATTTTAATTTTTCGCGATTTAAATTTAAAAATTAAGCGCATTCATTGTTTCGTGGGTCCCTGTTCCAACATAAAATTGTCTAAAATACCTACCTAGACAATTTTGTTGACATTTATAAAAGTAAAAATATTATTTTGGAGCGCTTGTTGTGCTTTTTATTAAAAATAATTGTTAAATTAAGGAAATTAATTATCGTATAAAATAATAAGTATATTACCATAAAATCTTCCATTTTGGTGTAATCAGTTTTAAAGAGGAATTTTAGGAGTTTGTGCAGGTGTGAGGTTAGGTTCAAGTGAGCGTTATAACTCAAAAACTAGCAGGGAGTCCGCAAAATATGACTTCAGATTCGTGATAGCCCCAAAACCCTGTATACAAAATTTTAATAAATGGCCAGTTAATAAAAATTACCTTTTTATAATTAAGTTGCCTCTCTATTTACATAAATATATACTTTACTATTAAAATATTAAATCTTATTTGTTATTACATGTTTTTTCGCGACGCGTAATAAATTCTGTGGAATCAGGTTATTTTCGTAATTCAAATTAAATCTAGAATAATCGCATGATAGCGATTATTTCAATAATCGGATTATCGATTATTTTTAATTCAATTATCCCATCTTGTATAAAGTTTAGTAAGAACAAATACCGCAACTGCCTTATGCAGATCATAATTTGAATAATTGTATATATTCGTATGACTGATCATTACAAAAATGATCGATGAGTCTGATGAGGGCGTCCCACGGGGTAATTTCGTAAAGGCGCATTCTCATTTTAATCGCTCAGGTTTTGTTGATTTCTCAAAGATTGATCCATGCAAACTTTGGATCTGTTTGTTATTCAGAAATATTTTACAGTTTTTCAACTACGTAGTCCTTAAATATACCTTCCATATGAGCGCTTCCGTAAAAAAGTGTAAAATAGTGTACACTATTTCTGGATAACAAACAGACCTTTTATCGCTCAGGTTACGAGACACCATATTTTTTTCGGCAAACTGAATTGCATTTGAAGCGTGTGAGCATTTTTAAGTCAACTTGAATTATTTAATTTTATGCATTCTGCACTTTGTTGTCTGTTTAATATGTAGAACCAAAATGCAACAATATGACTTTAAAAGGGTTCGCGGGGATAATACAATTTATAGAATTATATCATAAACATGACTGTCCTTGGAATCACAGAATGGCCTGTTATGGAAATAGAGATTCTGGTATTATTTTGGTATTTTGGAACTGTGAAATTTACTGGGTCAATTAAAAATTACTCTAAGAATATAAGGTTCAATTATGAGTCATCCACTGTCTTGGAAATAGAGATGCTGAGGAAAATACATCTATTTGTTATTTAAGAGCTACGGGAAGTGCTTATGGCATAACAATATCTGCTTTTAGATTTGGGGCCCAATTAGTTGTGGTTCTTAAAACTTTTATTAAGACTCTTTTAAATGATATTTATATCCTATTTCATCCTCTTAGCAAGTTCTTCCAAAAACGAATTTTAGTAGTCTATCCCATCTTAACAACCTTTTTTTAGTTCCTAAATCAATAAACAGTCATAACTTTTACATTTGCAAGGACAAATGCACTTATTGTCACCATTTTTTAAAAACCAATTTCCTTAATTTCGCTTGAAATGTGTGAATCAAAAACTGGATCGGTTTTATGGTCCAAGAGCTAGCAACGCCTTGAAAAAGTTGGTTTCGGTCAGCTGATTTTTATATTTTTTTCTTATAGGAATTAGAGAGGGATGCAATAGGTCTGGCTCCTGGAAACGGTTGCGTATACCTGTGTTGTTATTATAATGTCTTTTTAGCAATAAGCTGGCCTCAAATTCTTTCTCGAAAATGTTGCTAGCTCTAGTACTTTAGTGATTCCACTAAAGTTGATCAACTAAATTCAAACCGTGAGAATGCGCCTGCCGTCGTTACTAGTCAGGTAGCTTCCTATTTATTCCAAAAGCAGCTCATTATATTGAAAAGGTTGGCGTTAATTTTATTTTATTATTGTTATTATTATTTTAATTTTAGAATTTCACTATAATGAAAATATATAAAACAGCAGAGGATTTTTATACATCTATAAACTTGACCAAAATGCCAGAAAGTTTTTGGAGTAAATCCCAACTGGTTAAACCGTCCAATACAGAAGCAGTTTGTCACGCGGCAGCATGGGATTTTTTTGATAGAAAAGATTATAGGTAGTACAAAAAATTTAACCACTTTTAAGTAATACAATATTTTATTTGATCAATGTTTGTTTCTTCAAATGTTATTTAAAATTATTTTAACGAAGTTTGTAAATAAAAGCATAAAATAAGAGACCGTAGATCTCTATACTTACCTATTAAACCATTATTTTTATTACTAATATTGGAAATTTATTTGCATTATTAGATTGTAGCAAGTTTCAAGTCATACTAATTTTGCGCCTCCTGGTTTTAAAAAGCATTATTTTTTAAAAAAATAATTCTCATCGTATAATAAAACGAAGCCTCTGAAGACCCCTGTGTATACAAACTTTTTGCTCAAAATTTAGTAAAGGAATATCACCCTCCCGTTGGCCATATCTTGACCATATGTAACTAACTTACACTTTAAAAATTTTTATTTGGAAAAGGCATTAGAAAAACGGTTTGTAATAATTTTTAAAAATACTTAACTATATTTATTAAAGATGGTTTTTTTTCTCCCTTTTTTTAAATTTCGTATGTACAGAAGTTAAAAAATTTTTTTTGGTTCCCCATAAATGGGGTTTGAATTTTTTTCAAAAAGTCAACCAATAGATTTCGTCCCCAAGGGCAAAAGGGTAAAAATGGGCCTTTTTTTTAATCTTTAAAAAACCTTTCTTTGAAATATAAAAAAAAATTTATTCAAAAAGGCTAAAACTCACAAAAAATTTATAAAAATATTTTTAAATCTTTTTTTTTGCTTTAATTGTAATTTAATGTTAAGTTAAATTTTCCTTTAAAACATTTTGGCACTCCTGCCAAATTTTTTATTAAAAAAGTGACCAGAATTTCCAAAAAAATTTAAAGGAATATTAATTTATTTTAATTACTATTTTCATATTATAATTTAAACTAACCTCAGTTTTCGCAGTTTTTGACTAATTTCAATTTTTTCATACGCGTGAATTTATGCTTTTAGGATTTCACGAAGCTATTGGAGACCTAATTGCTTTATCGGTACAAAGTACTAACCATTTAAAAAAGATTGGTCTTCAGGACAATAAAAATGACGATCCAAAAGCTATATTAAACAACCTATTTAGAGTAAGTGTGTATGTATCTCTTATGTGTTCAAGCATACATTGGAATACTATAAAAAAACAAAAATTAAATCGAAATTGTACTTCAGTAGATATTAAGTTTTCCAACAACAGAATTTTATAACTTTAGCTTGGCCTTTTTCAAGTAGCTTTCTTACCGTTTTCTTACCTGACTGACCTTTGGAGATGGGACGTATTTTCTGGAAAAACTAAATTTGGGGAAACTTACAAATTGCCGGATTTTGGAAGCGAAATTTGACTTAAGGGAAAAATAAAAACCAAGAGAGTGGAATTTTACCCTTGGGGGGGGGGGGGGGTTGCAGAACAAAAATTTTTGATCCGAAATACCATTTTTTTGACTTTCTTTTATTTTAAATTTGTAAAATTAATTCTTCGTCTAATAAATTAAGGGAAAATAAAATAAAACCCTAAAAAATATTACAGAAGGTATTTTTGACATTAGCCAAAAAAGCCTTAATTTATCAATTTTCTTTTCAACCCAAAAGTTTAAGATTTCTAAATTTTTGGGGTTTAAGGCCCAAAAAAGACAATGAATAAATGGTAAATTAATAAAAAAATCCAGAAAATTAGACTGTGAAAACAAAAATATTTGTTTGTGTTTTAGATATTTTGTCTCTATGATACTTCAATATCAATTTCATAAATCGCTTTGTAAAATAGCCGGCGAATATGAAGAAAATAATCCAGAAAAACCTTTACATGAGTGTGACATTTACGGACATAAAGAAGCAGGAAACTTACTAAAGTGAGTAAAAATACGGTTAAAATAGATTTTTTCCGATTAAAACAATTACTGTTTTGTTCAGTAACCCCTAAAGACATTTTTTCATTGTCTTACAGCGGATGTGCTTATTTTCAAAAAGGATAAAACATTAATACCGCCGACTAAGCATTTTTGCGACTAGATGCTTGTAACGTTTATTAGGAAAAAGTCACAAACAAAATTATCATGCAACATTGCCAAAATTATTGAATTTTTGCAATTTATTTACAACACAAAATTTAAACGTGTCCAGAATAAATTAGCAAGAGTAGTGAGAAAAAATGAGTATTGGGTCTTGATAAAAAAAAACCTTTTCTATTAAACAAAAATATATTTACAAAAAAGCAAAATGATTGTTCAGAGTAATATATTTAACAAATCTTAATAAAAACGCAGTATTTTTTAATCTACAAAAAAACCAGACATCTGGAAAACTATGTTGGGTGGACTTCTCGTCTATAAAGATTTTCAAAATGTTTTCTTTTTACCCCTCTTTCTTCAGAATGAGAATCCGACTCGGAAGAATGTTTTGAGGTACTCGCACTTGCCATACTCATATTCCTTAATACATATTAACTTTTTTGGGGCGCAAAGCAACTACAGTCGTTGCCATCGACCGGTAAAAGCAAACATCCTCCTGTATCGGACAAGGTATGAGCTGAGTAAAGTTTCAATATTCATGATTTTATTTTCGCTAATGCACGCACGTAACCAAAAGTTTGCTAAAGGTATTATGCATGAAGATAACACAGATCCAGAAAAAAAACTGGTATGTGCTGGATGTCGGACTAAGATTTTCTGGCGTATTTTTTCCGCTGAACACAAATCCGAAGTCAAAATTGGTCGATGGACTACGACTACTTAAACTATAAGGGATACAAAAAAATTCATGCAACAAAAATACAGGTTTTCAAATTGTCTATTTAAAAGTTATATAAAAACATTTTTGATAAGATACATGATAAAGGAGATCTAAGCGGATATAAATGAAAATGTAATTTTGACAAAACATTTCGGTCGAAAATAGGATTTTTTTATTATTGTGATTATTTATTTTATTTATCAAACCCCCAATTCACTCAAAATTTGCAGAAAAAATCTAAAAATAAAAAAAAAGTTTTTAAATTTTTTCCAGGGGAAAAAATCCTGTATATGGGGTTTTTTTGATTGTAACTCAAAAAAAATAGATTTATAAAAAAAAGGTTATATAACAAAAAAAGGTTGTAAAAATCATAGTTTATGTCATATAAAGTTTCGTGTATCTTTTATAGTTTTGAGATAGTGACGTTAATTTTTTTTAAATATTGTAAATATGTAATTACGCCTTTTTTCGATTTCTGCTGTTTGACCCCAATTTGGACTTCAGATTCATGTTCAGCGAAAAAAAATACGCTAGAAAATCTTAGTCCGACAACCAGACCACACTACCTTTTTGTGGACCTGTGTTATTAATACATTTTGTTGCTTAAGCTTTTTTTAGAATATTAAAAACTTTTTTTAATCTATAAAAATACCTTAAATTGACAAAATATTTATGATGATCTATTGCTACCTTATTTTATCTATTCTATTATTTTTACTCCATTGTTTTTTTGGGTGGGCACCTGCTTCGCCAATGGGTAGATCATAAAAAATACATTTTTGTGTGTCCTTTCTATGAACAATTTATGGGCTAATGTGATGTTAAAACATCATGTTATAATTACTGAGGAAACGTTAATCGGTTGCTTCCGCGCCATAAGTAGTTGCCGACAAACTCTGCTATCGACTGAATGTAAACTGAAAACCAATATTGAAATTAAGGTTTGATTCCCTGTAGAATTGCTATTTCTAAATGAGACACTAAGAATAAAATAAATGTACTGTACAAGTTATTATTTACAATAAAATAGATGCATTACTACAACACAATCATAGGCGTGCGCACAGTGGGTGCCATGGTGCCGGGGGTGCCGTGGCACCCCACTAATCTGAAAAAGAATACTGTATTTAAAATATGAAAATTATTATTTGATAAGGTTCGATTTAAAAATAACACGCGAACGCACCTTCTCGAAAATGAGTATGGTAAAATCCAAATTAAGATCCACAATACATCAAGAACGTTTAGAAAATCTCCTGGTTCTATTTGTGGAACAGAATTAGCCGCAAATATTGATATAATTACTGTGATAAACGAATTTAAAAAAATTGTACCTTATGAAAGAAGAATGATTTTATAATAAATAATATAAAACTACTCGGTTTGTTATTATTTCATAAGTATGTATCAAACATTCCTAAAATTTATTCTTATTAATTTATTATTAATTAATTTTATTAACAACAATGTATTAATATCGATATATTGTTATTCATAGTTTTATTTACTTCATTATTATTATTATTATTATTATTTCAAGCCACACGGCTTTGCACTCCTTGTAAGGAGAACATTCACTCATCCCAGATATCTTCAGATATAAAAAGGATTGAGCTCTGTGGAACCCTTTCCATGTTTTCGGCTCTAGGTTCTCTTAGGTTCTGTTCTTTAGTTCTGTATTTCCCGCAAATTCCCGGACAGTCCGAGCGGTCGCAAGAGCACTTGCCTTTTGCATAGCCTTATACAGATGTTCACCGAGGCCTAGTCCTTGATGTTTTTATAAAAGAGTTTTTGGTATAATGTCAGTTGTTGATACATTATGGGGATCGTTTGGACGTTATTCATTCCCCACTGTCTTTTTATTTGTGTTTCTAGGTTTCTGTATTTGGCAATCTTTTCATTGTATTCCTCCCGTAGGTTGTTGTTGTTCGGGATAGCGACATAGAACAATGTTGTTTTCCTCCCAACTTTATCCCAATACAATATTTGGTCTATTTTGAGCAACAGTTTGGTCTGTACGTACATTTCTGTCCCAGTACAATTTAAATTCATTGTTTTCGAGAATAGGTTCCGGAGTATACTTATAGTAATTTTTCATTCTGTAAAAGCTTTAGCTTCTCTGCCAATTGTTGATGGGTATCTTGGCTGCTGAATCGTGTCTTTCCTTATACTCTGATGCTGCAAATGCTTGCAACCCCGTTATATGCTGGTTATCTCCGATGTTTGACATCCATATCTGCATCGATCGTTCTCTATGGACAAGTCTCTAACGATATGCTTCAGATAGTTTTTCGTCGGAATAACCTGATCTTGTATAGTCAATAAAAGCCTTCAGTCTCTGGGAATATCTTCCCCGACCTCATTGGGGTGACATCCAGGAAGAGGCTTCTCCAACCAGTCTTGCAGCTTCTCCTGGTCTGTTTGGTGGTGTCTGCGCATTATTATTATTATTATTATCTCGGCACCCCACCAGCTTTACCCTGCGCACGCCTATGAACACAATAATTATTGTGATACGCCAATGGGGTATTAACAACTTAATTTAATGTTCATAATTACACAGGTTTCAAAAAGTAAAAATTTCCCTAGACAAATTTTTGAATTTAGTTTACTTTTAAAAATATATAAGAAAGAAGAAGGTTTGAAATAACTTTTTTAAATAGGCACTGATAGCCTTAATTAATTTGTCAAGAGGTTGGAAAATTGAAACCTAGCTAATTATTTACTTACAATACCAGCTGTTCAAAAATTTATCATGGGCCTAACTTTATAAAAAAAGTGAAAAAAAATTGCAAAATTTCCTTAAAAATATCGGAGAAAAATTTACTTAAAATTAGCAAAGAAATTTATTTAAATTTCACTAGAAAACCAAAAACGCCTTCCAGAGTCTATGAGGCGTAAATCTATCGACGTTACGACACATTTAGAGATTGTTTTTTTCACTACAAAAGTTAGATAGTTTAAAGTCAAATTTAGAAATTATTTACAGTTTTTGGGTTTTGGGACACCCGTTATCACTTACCAATTCTGTGACCTCTGTATGATCATTGACCAACTATCTAATCAAATAGTTTAGCTATTACCTTGTTATTGCAGCTCATCTCCTACAATTCCAATCACTAATCACCTTTCTTTCAATCACTGCTTCCAGCTAAAGCCTGTCCTGCTTCAATACTTGACAATCACTTTAATTACCCACCTTACTTTGTTTTTAACTATGTAGAAACTTCTTTAAATTTGACACAGATAATTATTTAAAGTAGCCTTACTACTTGAAAATGTACACCTTATACTAAACCTTATAATTTGAATTGGTTATAGAAAAAGATGTGATTGCCCATTTTCTTGTGCTAACTATGGACATTAAATGCTATAGAAAATTTTACGTTCCTAACGTAATAAAACTAAAGAACTTTCCAGCCACCGTCCTACCTCGAACTCGCAGAAGACTGTATTCCGGGAGAAAACAGGAATAAACTTTCAGAAAATGGTTTCACTGACAGACCCCAAAGTCCTTCTAAATTCAATCTTCTGTCGCACGCTGGTCGCGCTTCCTCCAAAGGCTTGCCGTACGACTCATTTCATTGATCTATTTACTGATGCGCACGTGACGTACTCTCACAAAGCTATCCCTTTCATCGGCAGGTGTTCTGTTTGGCTGCGCTGTTACCAACACGAGTTTACGAACAACAATGCAGATGTGTTAGCGTTGCATAGCGACGGGCGGCTTTTTTGTTTCGTTATTTTTTTTTAGATCGGTAAAGAAGAATTTTTAAGAATGATTTGAATTTATTAAGGCGGTGTCGTCACGATTATAAGGGAAATTTACTGTTTAAATTTAGATTTTTATTATTTTATAGAAATGTAGAAGGAATGTTAGCGTACTTATGGCTATAGAAAAATAGCTTTCAGGTTGCAAGATGTGTTTTTGGAACAATATTGTTAACATCAGATAAGGGTTATACGGGTATTTCATATTTTTCAATTGCCGTATTATAAGATAGAAACGACATTTCTGGCATTACTATACCAGTGGCGTATATTGTCATCCACAAAAAGTAGAGAACGTTTTAAAAATTTAATGAAATAATATAGATAAATAATTAATTATTTCCCAAAATTATTTAATGGCCCCAAGCATAAGTCACTGTCACCTTCCCTTATCATCGTTTTATTCCCGGAATTAAACGGTAAATCAAAATTAGTTGCCGTGTTGGAATAATCAACTCGAAAAAGCTTTAGGTGGCAGCTTCATTGTTATAAAGGATTCAAATTTTTGTACATCAGCAAAGATCTTGTTAAATTATTTTTTAGAAAAATGATGGCAATGGGGTCATCTAAACCATGGCCCGATGCGTTAGAAATAATAACTGGTCAAAGGGAAATGGATGCTAGCGGAATTCTTGAGTATTTTAAGCCATTGCAAATATGGCTAGAAAAGGAAAATGCCAAGAATAACACGTTTATTGGTTGGGAACCCAGTACAAAAGGTAAAATTTCGAAAAACTGGTCAGTAATCTATCTATAACTGGTGCATTTATTGAACTTTAACTTTATTTATTTTTTAGTGTGTGTCCGAAAAATAAACGAAGAAAACTATGACTTTACAATGAAGAATAATGAGATTGTAAGATAACCATAACGTAATTTAGACATCAAAGAATAAATTGTAAGTCATTCTATCCTGCTTGCTCCAACAAAATAAAGAAATATAAAAAAGCTCCTTATTTTGTTTTACCCTTTAAACGTCTTTTAGATCGGATCTATGTTAAGAACAGGATTATAAAACGAGTACTCAACAGGGCCATATTTGTGGCTATCCTTATATTTAAAAAAAAGTGAAATAGTCATCTTGTGTATTTTCCCGCGATTTGCTTAAATAAAACAATATATATGACAAAATTAAAATTTTCTTAATGGAATATATCTTACTTATTGGTTCGTTTATAACACCGTCTTGTATTTTTTGATAAGTTTCAATAAAAAGGATTTCGCATTCATTCTTAGTATCATGTTTAATCTTTAAACTCCGAGATCAAACCTCGCAAAAGGATACTTTTTTTGTTACATTTTTTTTATTTTAGCTTAGCTATGACGAAAAAGTGTAGATATGATAGTAGACATATTTTCTGAAGCAGTAGTTTAACCTACAGATGGATGCATCTATAAAAATGCTTGAGGGTGGCTTTTGGTCCCGGGGAAGCTCTGGAAGACTTTATTGTGAACGGATTTTCTTATTAGGCGGCAGAATGCGGGGAATAAAAATCTCTGTTAGGTGTAATGGGGAGATGGGAGAAATTAGGGTATAATGCAAAATTACGCATTTTCGCGGCTTCTGTGATTGGTCAAGGGAGGTTAGGTACTTAATAGGGGAAGGGTATAAGAGACGACATGTTGTGAAAAAACTTTTTCAGAGTAAAATAATAATTTAAAATTTTTTAAAAAGTTAAACTAATTAAACGTAATTTTCTTTTAAATTATTATAAAAATAAAACAAAAAATCCTAATAAAATTTTTTAGTAAACCCGTTGCTTTTCCTACGTCGTCCACTAAGATATACTCAAACCTAATATTTGTCAGTGAAATTAATATTTTTATGCTTTTTTAAGGTTTTAAAAACCCAAATTTAAAAAGTATTAACAATTATTTTAATTTTAAATAATTTTGAACGACGTTAACTCCACAATTATCAAGAAATAAATTATTTTTTCCTGATACGTAGGTAGACTAAATTGCCATTTCCTTATTAATTTTCTCTTGTTTGTTTTTAGATATCAAATGATCCGACTCGCCTGCATTGGATAATTTGTTTTCTTTCTTTGTCTTTATCATTTCTTATTTCTTTTTTTGAAACACACGAAAGAAAAAGAAAATAAAAATGATAAAAAAAGAAAAACAATTTTGGATTAAATTGGGATTATTTGATATCTGAAAACAAACAAGAAGTTAAAAAATGGCAACTTAGTCTACTACCTACCAGAAAAATAATTTAAATTTGGATTTAAACTTAAAATTTTTAAAAATAAAAATATGTTAATTTCTTGAAATATAGAAAAATTTTTGATACAATGCACTTCCCACATCATTTTTTAATAACTATTTATCTGTACATTCGACGATGAACAACTTCCCAGTTCACCGGGTGGTAGGTGAGACTTTCCCTCATCCGCAAGGATGAAGTCTTAATTAGAGGCCCAATGACTTTCTCTCGAGACCTACACCTTGACCTTTATAAACTAAATGTTTCAGATTACATAATAATTGATAACTTTTGAATCCTAAGGATCAGATAACCTCTTCTGAAGGTTATTATTGATGACTGGTTGAGGATAGAAAAGAAACGGTACCTTGAAAAGACCTATCCGAAAGGCAGAGTTTTTAAACCTGATATAAAAAAAGAGCTCTTCCTCAATGAAACATTTCACCACCGACAAATAATAGAGAACGTCAACAATGCCTATATAATAAATAATGTTAACATTTAAATAAAACCACGAAAAGTTTCGTTAGATTTAAATGTATAATAAAATACCAAAAATATTGCCTAAATCACTTCACATTTATTGGTACCACTTATTTTTACTTCTATTACACAAAATTTTACATAAAACTAATGATATTCAAAAGGTGAATTGAACGTCCCACTCCCGGTATAAGTACAAGTTTTAAACCAGTTATATCTAGAAATATTCCCTGCAGGTGGTGAGTGTTTTTCAATTACCGCACAAAATCGCATTATGCAGCACAATGGTCAGCACTTTTTGGACGAAGTTGCTTTCGAGGCATAATCGGGCTTTGGGTAGCTTTTGCTTCTGAGAGCACAAAAATTTTCCGAGCCTGATTATGCCTCGATAAGACATTACGTACAGTCCCAAAAACCTTTCTTTGGCCGGGCTTTTCGAAATGTTCAAAAACATTATTTATGTTGAGATGAGTTAATAAAAAATTACCTGAGTATAGGCATTATGCTAAAAAGTAGCATGTAAAGCTACAAGTTTATTTTTCATATTAGTTTTCCACCTATTAATTTATTTTCCAAATTTAATGTCGTTTTTCTAAAGTAATTTTATAAAGTGTGACAACACTCTTAATCAATACCGTCTCAGTTACTTTATCAATTATTTCTTAATGCGATTTTACATTAACCGTCGCCGCTGTGTTGCCACGTTTCAAATGGAATTTTCATTGGATTTTCCGTTGCTATGCTTGCGCGAGTGTTTCGATATGGAGGTGGATCGTTTCCTTTCAGCCTACATGGTACCGGCGACCAACGGGTCTCGCTAAGTTGCCTTGGCGGTAATGTCCGCTTGACAAAAAACCTTAGAACTGGTTCTTAATTTTTTTACCTTATTTCCTCTTTTTGGGAGTTATGATGTACCAAAGTGAACGATTGTTGGTTATTTCAATGGTTAAAGTGAGAATTCGACAATCAGGTATGTTTGATTTCTGTTCTCGTATTGGATTCCATTTTGTTTCACTTTTAATCTTATTTCATCCAAAACATCCTAGTAATTTTGCGTTTCTTTATAGTGTGCTTTGATTTTGGGCACGCTAGCCGATGTACTA
>JAHBCN010003061.1:0-80776 GCA_019359885.1 Listronotus oregonensis | reverse complement strand
TTAATAACATTTTTTGTTTATATGATATGGTTTTGTTTTTGTTACTTGAGATTTAATAGTATTTTGTGTTTTAGTTTTTTAAGTTCCACATGTCTATTTATCATATTGAAAGCATTTTTTAAAATTTATTTTTAGGATATTTTCTCCATCGAATGATGAAAATTAATATATCCTCTTAAAGCATAGGTCACCGCTTCCCCACCACACTAACAATAAGTGCCAAATCCCAACTTATTAGGTTTTAATTTTGGGGCCTAAATTTTCATATATTTGTAAGCAAACCAATTGTGCCCGTGAGTGTCAAAAAGAGGGACCCACCGAAATTGTAAAAATACCTCCATCTTTTTAATCTTGTTTACTATACAGGGTGTCCGGAAATGACGAAAAAAAATTTTAAGGTACGATTCTACATAACAAAATATGAAAATAAGTTCATATTAACATAGGTCCGGAAATGCTTCCAGAGGGAGCTACAGGCCCCTAAAGATGGTGTCATAAAAGTGGTTTTTATTTCATTTATTAGGATCTACTTACAATACAGAACTTAACTTTTACGTTTTAATTAGAGTGGTTGGAGGTCACTTTTTGAAAATCTCAGGTGACCCATATTGCAACCAGTGGCGTGGAAACAAAGGGTTGATTAGTTATTTAAGGTAATATTTTTTTTCGCCGAGTGTATTTTTGCTATCTTTTATATAAATTATGTTTCTTTGAACATTTTAACTTAAAAAATGTTCCCTTGGTGTAAAGTCGTATGGTCTACTGTTTTTGAGATAAACGGACTTAAAAGGACGACTGCAGTGCGTAAATACAGTAACAGGTTATGTAATAAAAATAAGAAGATGCTTAATTACTATTTTAAAATGTAGTTATTCTTTTACACCAATTGCCAAAAAAGAAAATTGAATTTACTAGTACCTACTACATTGGGTACATTTTTAAATTCAATTTTCGTTTTTCAAAATTACTGTATTACGCACTGCAGTCGTCCTTTTAAGTCCATTTATCTCGAAAACCGTCGACTATACGATTTTACACCAGGAAACGTTTTTTACGTAAAAATGTTTTAAGAAACATAATTGGTTTAAAAGATAGCGAAATTACACTCGGCGAAAAAAAAATATGACCCTAAATAACTAACTACCCCTTTGTTCCCACGCCACTGGTTGCAGTATGGGTCACCCGATATTTTCAAAAAGGGACCTCCAATCACTTTAACTTATACGTAGATGTTAATTCCTGTATTGTAAGTAGATCCTAATAAATTAAATAAAAACCACTTTTATGACACCATCTTCAAGGGCCTGTAGCTCCCTCTGAAAGTATTTCCGGACCTATGTTAATATAAACTTTTTTTCATATTTTTTTATGTAGAATCATCCTTAAAATTTTTATGCTTTTCCGGACACCTGATGTTTTTGTTACATAATTTCTATTTATTTTAATTAACTTTTTTTGGTAAATATTTTTGTACTTGCTTTGTTCCTAAATATAAAATAAGTACAAAAACTGGCTGTATAACAAAATACGAAAAAAAGTACCATTTACTACCATTTTATTTTTATAGAAATAGACAGAATTTATTTTTTTAAAGGATTTTCCCAAATGTTGCGATTTAGAGGTCAATTTGAGAGATAACAGTTATTTAACAAATCCAAACCCTTTTTTGCTTGAAACTCTGTCTCGTCAACCCAATAAATAAATAGCAATTCGTCCTTTGACATTTCGTTTTGGGGCCTCGTTCTTACTGACAATTTATTGTTGTTGGTTTACATAGAGATTTTTTATTTATTGTCATACACAAAATAATCGACGATGATCTAAAAAAAACTATTTAAAAATAAAAAAGGGTTTCCCCTTGAACATGAGATTAATTTTTACCTAAAACTTTTAATAGTGGACTTTTAGATATTGTTGGCCCGAGATTGATATCATATTTGTTGCTTAAGCCATGAAACAATAAAAATCCAATACAAAATGTCAACGTGTTTATTATTTTGTAATGTTGGGTTTGACGTGGAGTTTCTTTAATCTATTGAGAAAGTTTGTATTTTTTTAGTATTAAAAATTGGTCCAATTTTTTAAAATTTCTGTTAAAAATTGTAGATGCTAAAATCAGATTATTGAAAATGGCAAATAATATTGAAAAGGTGTCATTTCCTTTTTAATAACATACAGCGGCTTGAATTTCATATAGATTTTTACTAAAATAATATTAAAAATAACAGGTATAATGTTTACATTGGTAGGTATAATTTTAGACTCTTGTTAGGTCCGTGGTTAAAAAAAAAAACAAAAAGCAATTTAAATTCTGATTAAAACCTTCTGGTTTTTATTTAAAGAAAAAATATTTTAATATTTCTTTGGATATCTACTACTTACAACAAAAAATGTATATAGGCCTAAACCATCATATGAAAGTTTCGGTTAAACTCTCTGATGATTTCACACCATGTTGACAAAGTTATACTAGTATATGTTAAATAAATATGTTTCAAACTCTTTTTTTATACCATCTGGGGCTTTTAAATTGCAAAATATCCTAAGCCGCCGCTACTGTAATTTAAAAATTTTTGGGAATATTGTTCCATATTGTTAAGTTCTGTTGGGTATTACGCTATTTAAGAACACTAAAGAAAGCAAGGAACATTATACCTTTCTATATACAATTTTTTTCTGATACGTGGAAAACATTTATGTTATAACTGTTAAAAATATAGACCCTTTAATAACTCTAATAAATTTGTAAATATATTCTATAGTTTTGTCACGGATTCATGTTATGGTATGGTTTCATTAAGAGTAATCGCCTTGAAATTTTCTAAAAAATAGGACCACTTCTGTCCAAAAAACCCTTCAAAAAATTAAGGAAACTAATCTACGTTTCGGTGGCAAGTCGGCCACCGTTGTCAAGATAAATTAAAAGAAAAAAAAAATAAAAATTTAAACTAAATTTTAAGTAATTTTGCTTTAAAAACTTAGAAAATTCTGAAAGCTTTTTTTACTGTTTATGACGTTTTGTCATAAATGACATATTAGTTTATTTGACTGGTATATTTTTAATTTTTAAGAAGACAAAAAGGTAGTATGGTATATTAATTGATTTTACGTTTACCTGAAATTACTTCAGCATCAAGCATAGGTAGCCATGTATTATTTAAATTAACAGATATTAATGCTACACATTCATCTTTATTTAATAAAATAAATGCACTTTCCTTTATTTTACGATTTTAGAACAAGTTTTCTTTGCTAAAATGCTACAAGCATTTTAGTTTATTATGTGGTTGTTATCAAATGCGTGTTGACAGATTTTTGATTTGTAGAATTTTGTGTTTTTGATGTGTGTTCCATGTTCTTTTATGCGTTTGGCCAATGGTCTGGAAGTTTCACCTGTATCATATTTATTAAGTTCACAAGGGGATATATTAGATGGTTTTGTTTTTGTTACTTGGGATCTAATAGTAATTTGTGTTTAAAAGATGGTATGAATATTTAATTTTTTACCTTTTTGTTAAATTTTATTTGATAAGCCAGAAATATATGATAAAAATAGATTTGTAATAGGTATATTTTGATTTTGTCTTAAGTTTGAGTTATTTAAATTTTAGAAAGTATTTGTTTATATATTCAAAAGGATAATTATTTTAAACTAAAATATCTTTAAAAATTCTTTATTGTTTTATTTGTTTTGATCAGAACAAATTATTTTAATTCTATTAAAAAGACTTTTTACAACTCCTTTTTTTACCATTATTGGGTGATTAGAGTTAAAATATAAGTATTTGTTTGAATGTGTAGATTTTCTGTAAATTTTAGTTTAAAAATTATAAAAATCTTTTATTTTTAGATATCAAGAAAAAAAAGTTGTGAGTTTTGTTCTTTATTAAAGTAAAATGATTAGTGGGTTTTTCTGTATTGTAAAAATTTACTTGTTTAGATATTTTGGTTTAAAATTAGACTTCATATTTTTTGTTACTGTCATAGTTTTTTGCCTTCTTTAATTTGTAAGCCCTATAATTCATGCGTTTAATGGTTAAATTAAATTACTTAGGGTCGCAATTTTAAGACCTGTCAAAAACGAAAATATTTTTTTAATTAAAAAATTATTAAAAAATGCTGCGTTGTTTTAAAAATTAATTGTAACCAGACTTTTTAAAGAATTATATTTTACCTTTAAAATGTGCTTTATAAGTGACTTATAGGAATGAATATTTACCAACATTGGATTAACACTAAGAAGGTTTGCAGGCAAATTTTTGATTCGGCCAAAAAATATTAAATTAACGGCCTTGATACACAAAAAACTATTTTTATTAATGCGATTATTGATTTATTTTTTTAATAAATCATTTATTTTATTAATTTTAAATTTTTTCTTGATGTATACCTTGAAAATATCCTTAAAATTCGGTTATTTGATTATTACTCGAAAAATATCGCATTTGAACAAAAAGGTTATATTACCTAAATTTAAGTTCTTGTAAAAACACATAGTTTATGTTTTATAAAAATTCATGTATATTTTATAGTTTTTAAAATATTGACGTTTCAAATTTAAAAAAAAATAGTTATATCTGAAATTACGCCTTTTCTCCATTTTTTGCTATTTAACCCCCAATTTTAACTTTAGATTCGTGTTCAACGAAAAAAAAATATGCTTAAAAATCCTAGCTCGACACCCAGCACACACCAATTTTTTTTGTGGGCCTGTGGTATTACCGGTTAACAGTGGCAATAGTTTTTCATCAAATAGCGATTTATTTTTGTGCCTTTATAAGGTAAAACGTAATGCCTACTTCCTTAGAAATAATAACTAAAAACCTAATATGGCAAACTTATTTTTTGGCAAAATATATTTTTCACCTAAATTCGCAAAAAAATAACAGCAGTTTAATTAAATCGTACCAAATATGGATCAAATATTCTTTTCTGTAAACTATTCTTTAAAGCATTAAAGATAAATTTAATATATTTTTTGTCGTTTTTATTTTAATATCGCAATTTTGGAATAACTGTTTAAGATAAAAGTTACTTAACAAACCAGTCCCTTTTTTGCTCAAATGTCCATTTCGTCATCCTGATAAATAAGGGGTAATTCGTCCCATGACATTTTGTTTTCGACTAAGGTTGTTTCCGACAATTTATTTGTTACTTACTTAAGTGGCATGTTGCATTGATAGGGGTTAAGAAGAAAATTGTACTTTATTAGTATTTATAATATTTAACAACAATAATCTATTATAAAACAGTTTTTTATATGTTTTTCACTAAAAACTAAAATATTTTTAACTTTAATAAAGAATAAAAAGACTTGTTAATTCGTGTGTAAAATCACTGACCAAATATTAAAAAAAACTTAGTCAAAGCTTTAAGTAAATACGTAAAGGGAAAGAAACACTGTTTAGACTTTGTTTAGAAAAAACAAAAATTTTAAAAAGGCTTTATAAAGTATAAAATTCTAGTTTTGTACATATATCACCTCGCGAAATGTTTTAAATGAAATGAAACAAAAAAAAGTGCCCGTAGTTTTGGTTAAAGAAAGGCTGATAGAAACAAGACCAATTAAAATATTACACCATGACATATCGTTGCTTCGGTTTGATACTGGCATAACTAAAAATATTATGATTTTACAGAAGACGATTTTTAAAAATTGTAACGAAAATAAAAACGATATAAAAATTTGTTGGTATTACTAAAAATAATGATTTGTTGTCTGTGCTTTAAAAAGACTAGTCTTAGTAAATTCTTATTGGAGTTTGTTATTAATGCCTTAATTTTTAACACTTTTATGTTTTTGTGCCATTATCAAAGAAAAACATCTTTCAAATTTAACTGTTACATTAAAAGTAAAAGACAAATTCTTATCATAAAAACAACAAAGAAACAGAAAAACGGTGTAGTATTTGATGCCCAAATAGATCCTAAATAATACACTTTCATAAACGCACAAAAAATTCACAGATTATTATAAAATGGAGCATAAAACGTTGGAATATGGTTATGCCTAAAACGTCAAGTAGGTCTTCTTTTTTCTTTTCAGGTAGTCGACGTTTTTTGAGATAAGCAGGTTGGAGTACCAAACGACTGTTATTTGAATCCCCTCTAAGATTATTTTTTTGCATGGTATTTTTTTTGTTACTTTTATAGTTTTAAGATCAGTTATCCTTAGACCTCATTATTTATTTTTTATATGATGCTTGCGATCCAGAGAGTGCTTTTATATTGTTAAAATCTTCATGTGTCATTTTATAACATTATACGGCCGACAAGTTTTTTTAACAGATCGAATTATGGATACGAAATAATCTGGTGTATAAATTGGGCCACTTCTTAATACTCGTTTAACCTCCCTTTCAATCATCGAATGGGCACTATCGCTCTCATTTTGTGTGTGTCCCTTGATGAGGAATTTATGGGTAATAGATTTAATATTAGAGTAATTTTAAATAGCATAATGATATAAATGAATCATGAATTTATTTTTTTGTTGACTGCTACAATTGTCGGTATAAAAAATTAGCTCTATTTCATCCTTAGTAGAAAGGACTTTTGTTCTTATATAGTGCAAAACGCAGCTGCTGATTTCGTTAACACCACGCTCTGCTTCTGCCTCATGCCAAATGAAACAGCTTACGTCATTTGTTTTTAGTTCATAAAACGTAAAATTAAAAAGATTTAAGTTGCTTTTGTAATAAAACACGGAGATGTCCCCTTTGGGACATTGAAAAATTGCTTGTCAAAACATGTTACTAGTTTCCTGTTTGTATATTTTCTTCCCATTGCGCGCTAAGTCTTTTTCTATCACTGTCATAGCTTTCTTTTAATTTTTTTCCATATTAGGGGCATTCTGGTAAGCAATACACTGCTCACACTGGTCCTTCTTGGAAACAAAAAATGACAAGTTAAACTCTTCGTTAAAAATTCTATAAAACATAACATAGTTAACATGCTTTTCATTTTTTTGTAAACAAACATTTACGTAATCTCTGTAGATTTGAGCTACTGTTTTGCTGCCATCTATATAAAGTCCCTGCTTGCAGTTATGACTAGGTATTTTCGGGATTGAACTGATATGCTGCCGAGCACCATTTTTAATTTGTTCATCTATCTGTTTGTGATTATTGTGTTTACCCCGAAGATCTTGTGATACGATGCTAGATGAAGGTTAAGTTGTTTGTCAACCACAGTTCGAATAACTCTATGATTTATATCCAAGGTGTTCATAAAAAAACACTTTGCAAACCCTAAGTCGTTTTCCATCTTTTTCGAAATAGAAAGCATTGTTTGCCTTTCTGCTACTACCCTCTCTAACATATCGATATGCAGGCTGAACTTAACTCATACTTGCCGCAATAAAGTCTCTCTGCCTATGTCATCTGCCAGTGATTATTAAATAAAAAAAAATCTTTCATCTTCGGTAAATTTTTCCCAGCATTTTTGCTTACACTTTTCATTACAAACAGTTTTTAATTCCCTTCCTCTTACTTCTTTGTTTGTTTTGTACGATTTATATGGCTTGCCACTATTTCTTAGCTTCTTACTAGAAATCGTCACCCATTTTTCCATGTCCCTCAATCTTTTCTTACCTCTCTTAACTACATTGGAATCCTTGTCTTTTATAAACTGTGTGCCAGATTTCACTGGCATTTTCAACAGTTTTGGCTACTGAGTTATTCTCGTTAGATGCCTTGCAAAGCTTTAATGCGCAGCCGCCATATTTTAGTAACCTGAAAACTAAAAATATTTATTTGAATTAAATGTTCATGGTAAAAAAGGCACAACTCCGAAACATAAATTAACCTGAACCACAAATTTTCTTAGATATAGGCACAACTCAAAGATAATCCTAGCATAACTTTATTATTTAACAAATATAAAGGCACATGTCAAAATAAAATCTTAAACATGCAAGAAAAATTATATAAAAATGATATTACTTACCAAAGATAAAGGCATAACACGAAATTTGCATATTTTAAAGAAAAAAAGTAGTAAAAAACTGGTCGCAACACAAAATATGCCACTGTTCGAGAAAAACACCCCACAGTCTCCTTTGACGTCCAGTAAACAACTGAATAATGTGCCGTTGCTCGTGAAACAGCGCAGGTAATTTTACAGCGGCACAAGTGCCCTCTGGTGGTAAACGGCTGATAATAAAAATATGCCTATTTACGTGATAAAGGCCCATATACTAAGCAGTTGATTCTTACAAAAAACGCAAGTTGTGCCACTCTCAAAGCAAAGCAGCGATATGTAATGATTATAACACCAAAAAAAAACATCTTTTAAGAATGTTACTTTTATGAAAATATAATAACTGCCCAACACGAAGTATTTTAAAAATATGACCTGTTAGAATATAACGCCTTCTTAAAATATAACGCATATCAAATATATTACTCGTCAAATAATTAATCTTAAAAAATATTACATTTAACAAAAGTAGAAAATTCAACAACGGCCTTAAAAAAGGTGATGCTCTATCCTCGTTGCTTTTTAATATTGCTCTTAAATATGTCACGAGAAGGGCTGAAATCTGCCCTTCAGCGACGGTATTTCAAAATAATGGCCCTAACCTACTCCTAATCCTAATTGTTAAAAATACATTCAGCAAGTTTGAGAAACATGCTGAAAATATGGGGCTCAAAATTAACGAAGAAAAAACAAAATATATGTATTCCACCAGAGGCACGGTATTCCCCTAAGCCTTGCTCTTGGCTTTCCAGTTTCCTTTCTAATCGACGTATATCAGTTAGCATAGATGGCCATTCCTCCAGCTTCTACCAAATTAATGCTGGGGTGCCCCAAGGCTCAGTGCTGGCACCCATGCTGTTTCTTCTACATAATAACGATTTTCTCTCTTCCACAATCAATCCCATTCATACTTTTGCTGACGATAGTACCCTCCACTCTAGTATTCAATTTCTTAAGCCACCATGTAATTCTGATTTGGAAAACAAGCGCAGGTCAATGCAGATATCTCTTTTACAAGATGTCAAACTTATCCTGGATTGGAGCCCCAAAAGTCATGTTCAGTTTAATGCCTCGATAACACGGTCATGTTCGCTGTCGCGAAAAAAGTCTGCCAATGCTCATCATTTACATATGAGCGGCCAAGTTCTGCAGAACAAAGAGTCGTTTAATCTTGTCGGCGTCACTTTTGAGAATAACCTCAACTGGCACGAACACATTACATCCATAGCCATGGCAGCTTTAAAAAAGCTTGGATTTCTCTTCCGAGCCAGAAAATATTTCTCTTCTTCCAATATGTAGACTCTGTATGTATCCCAAATCAGACCCTCTTTAAAATATTGTTCGTCTGCCGTTCGTCTTATTATTGATCCTACGCTCACAGAAAGGCTTTCTCTTCTTGCCCACCGTCGAGCTGTAGGGGATGTGTCGCTCTTCTATAGGTATTTTCATGGCTTCTGCTCAGAGGAATTGGCCAGTATAATTCCTTCTCTGGCAGCTCCCAACAGAGCAACACGTAGTGCAACTTTTATGCATCCTTTTACAATTCAGTTAGAGAGGCCCCGAACTTCTTGCTTTCTTCATTTCTTGATCCCTAGAATGTCAAAACTGTGAAACCTGCTGCCCGCAGAAGTTGTTCCTTCTTCTCCCAATCTCCAAATATTTAAGTCCCGTGTGAACAAACTGCCTCCCACCACACTTAAGACACCCACGGTACGTTTGTACTTAGGCATCAGCCTTCGTGGACTGTCCCAAGATAAAAAAACAACCGGATTAGAGACAGAAACAGAATAGGGCACAATATTACAATGAATGACTACAACTTCGAACGTGTCAAAAAATTTAAATACCTTGGAACAACACTATCAGATGACACTGATGGGACAGAAGAAGTTAACTGTAGAATACAAGCCGGAAACGAATGCCTCTATGTATCTCACAATCTAGTAAAATCAAAACAGACATCAAGACATACAAAGATAAATATATACAAAACAATAATTAGACCAGTTGTGATGTACTAATGTGAAACGTGGACGCTGACCGTGGCAAATGAGAAACGCCTCCGAGTCTTTGGGCGAAGAGTACTCAGGAAAATCTATGGTCCAACCATCGACGCAACAACGGGAAGAATTCGTACAAATAGGGAGCTAGACGACCTGTACGGAGAGCCTAACATTGTCTGAGAAATAAAATCCAAACGATTACAGTGGGCGGGACATGTGAGAAGACTACCGGATAATCGCACTGTCAAGCTTGTATGGGAGGAAGCACCAATTGGTAAAAGACCCCTAAGCCGCCCACGACTTCGATGGAGGGACAATATTGCCAAAGACCTAAGGGCAATGGGCATACAAAATCCTCTTAATACCATGAATGACAGACAACAGTGGAGGACTATTGTGAAGTCGGCAAAATCCCACCCTGGGTTGTAAGCCATGGAGTAAGTAAGTAAGCAAATATTTAAGGACATCTGCAAACAATATAAAATTGACTTAAAACATGTCAACAAATTTAACAAATTTTAAAAAGTCCTGTCTAAAAACTTTAAATTTTTGAAAGTTTCCAATAATACACCTTCTTAACTTGTGCAATTCAATTTATATGTTTGTTATAACTGGATATTTGTTACCTTTTACCCACAACCTTTTTCAAGGTAATATTCAAAACCAAAGTTTTATGCTTTATAAAGGTTTTTTATTTTTTTTTTGGACGAAGTTTTTGTTGTCAGTATTTCTTTATCTTTATGTATTGACTTAAAGCTTTGACTAAGTTTATTTTAGGCACAAAAAGCCCAAGAGGCTGCGCTGCTTCCGATAGTGAAAGACGGCTCCCAGGAAGAGAAAAAGTTTTTTTTTTAATTATTTGGTCAGTCATTTTACCTAAGGGTTTACAAGTCTTTTCATTTCTTATTAAAGTTAAAAAATATTTAATTATTTAATGAAAAAACAACATATAAAAAACTGTTTTTGGAAAATTTGGTTTACCTTTATTTTTCAGTTGATAGACGGACGGACCGTTAAACTAAATTGTAAAAGTTCTAAGAAAGTCTCATAAAACTTTGTAAGAGAAACATACCATTTTTAAACAAAAAAATTAAATTGTTATAAATATATCAGAAAAAATATTTATCTATCAAAAAGATTTTTTTCGATATAGCTTTTATTACTTATGAAGTAAAGCTTCGATGAAATAAACAGATAAATAAATCACCGAATAAATATTTGCGCTAGACTACATTTTTCTTAAAAACGTATATATCGTGTTTGTCGATCACACAACAAATTCAGTTATAGTGAAGAAACGAAATTTCAGTAAATAAACTCGTAAAAATCTGCATGCTAAAGCCATTTTTAAATTGTATATCGATTTTTTTACGAGAGTTTTTTGTATATTTTTTTACTTAAAATAATTTATTTTATAATAAACCTTTCTTTTTGTATTATGAGGTTTTTTTCTTATCTTTGCGACAGCCCCAGAAGTCTTATATTGAGCCCAAGTACCATAAGTTCCAGAGTTTTTGATATTTTACCCTTTTTATTTCCCCGTTCCGTTAAGAAAATAACAATACTTTAAATATTTTATTTCTTTAGAAACTGGAGGTCCATTTCTTTCGAAGCCAGGCCCAGGTATTTAAAACCCTCGTAGGAGGCTGATGTTAACTCTTGGGAATTTATTTGAAGCCTACTGTAATGATAGGCACCTTTTTCGACTATCTTTGAAGGTTATTTGTTTTTACGTCATGTTACAAAAGTTTTTTAGTGATGTTTTGATATACATAGAATATTTAAGTTGATGTTTCAGAAAAAACATGGGTTAAAAATTCTGGTGAATCCACGAGAGGCGGTGTTTTCCCTTTTATTTATTTTTAATAAAGTTAAAGAGGTAAATAAAAATATTTTTCTATTTAAATTTTAACTACTTTTTTCCAAAGAAGCAAGCTAAAATCTTTTTGGGTTTATAAAAAATAATGTCACAAGCTTAAGTTTAGGTACAAAAAAATCAATTAACAAAAGATAGTCCCAAAACAGAATTGCTATAAACTAAAAGTACAAATAAACCTAAAAGTGAATGATTTAAAAGTGTATTTATTTCCTTATATTTAAATTTAAAAAATAGGAAGTAAGTATTTTTATTGTATGACGATGGATTATGAATATTACACTTTTATTGAAAATATAAATAAATTCATTTTGTTCAGGCAAAATGTGTATATTTATACACACATGACACTAGCTGTCAAAGACAAAGATTTTTGATACGAAACTGCTCTTTGTTTAAGTAGTCAAAATAATTAAAGATACCATAAAAGTTATCATTTAAATGTTTACAAATTAATTTTTCAAAAAGTGTAATTCCCAGTATGACAGGATTTAAGAAACAAAAAACAAAGAGCTGCATGAGGTCGATAATTTTGGTACGTTTATCACATAGTATGAAAAATGTTTACATAAGAATATTTTAATTGTCCAGGTTCGTTGTATAAAATAACTCTTAACAAATTTAACATCATCAAAAATATTTTTATTTATTAACAACTGGCTTTTATAGCATAAAGGGAATCTTCTTAGAGAAAAAATACTTAAAAATTTACAGGGAGTTAATAAATAATTTCAGTCATAGCACCGTGCTATTTTTGCAGAAATTTGGTTAAGAAGAAGAAGAGTTCTTATATTGGGGGATTTTTTAAGTGGCATATTAGTATAAAACAAAAGTTTTAACAGTGTTAGACAATGTTATGGTTTCAATAACACTAAAATCTTGGACTTCCATTGTCTTTATTTGTTTATTATAATTTGTTAATAAATTAACAAAAGAGAATGGAAGTTCAAGATTTTACTTTTATTAAAAAGTTCTAACCTTGCACAAAGTACGATTTTCCAAATTACATCATTTTTTTCAGGGGCGTTTTATTAAGGGTGTACGCCTAGTATGTTACCTTCGAAATTTTTGTTTGTAAAATTTTAGGTCTTTTAGTAACTCATAATATAACCTTTATTATTTTTGGACAAAAAAGTTAGTCAATAACACTAAAATCTTGGACTTCCATTGTCTTTATTTGATAATTTATACACAACGTTTCGGTTCGTAATGTATCTCCAACCGTTTTCAAGTGATAACTAAAAACCATTCCTAAAAGCTACGACCTTATATACTATCCGTTGTTCACCGACTTTTCACGGTTTAGCAACGACAACCAGACATTCGGAATGTCGACACTGGGTTTGCTAAATACATTTTGGTTGTTTGCAATTATTACAGTTTTTTTAAATTTTCTTTTCTTCCAGTGGGTTTTTTATGAATGATTTTTGCTTCCGACCATTGTATGTGGTGTTTGTTTTGACCATGCGTGTTCGGCAATCCCTGATTTCGACGTTTCACGTCGTTCCGTATGTTTTTTGTGTTCTTTAACTCTAATTTCAAGTGGTCTTTTTGTTTCCTCAATGTAAACCTTACCACATTCACAGGGTATTTGGTAGATACAGTCATTTTTTTAAACATTTTTATCCGGTCTCGTCTTAGTAGGAATACTTCTCAGAGTGGTTTGGAATTTAAATGCTGTTTTAATATTATACTTATTCGCTATTCTGTGGATCGTTTCTGAAGTTCCTTTCTGTTTGAGATCCGTAGTTATATTACTTTCTTCGGCTCGTAGGGATGCCTTACTGTTACATAAAGTCACTGCGCGGTTATATAAAGTACGTATGACTCCTTGCTTTGTTTCGTTAGAGTGATTGAAATTCTGGTGTAAATATTGTCCAGTGTGAGTTGGTTTTCTGTATACCGAGGTTTGTATATGTCCGTTATTTCGTTTTTGTTCCTTCTCCATTGTGAATTTGATACAGGGTCGATTGAAGAAATCTTCAAGTTCTTCGTCATTACCTGCCCATGCAATAAAAGTATCGTCAACATATCGAAGCCAAACTTTTGGTTTGATTGATTGCGTTTTCTTTAAACCATTCCTTACAAATATTTGCTACCACTGTAGCGAGCGATAAAACCATGGGAAGTCCATCGTCCTGCGCATGGTACTTAACTTTTACTTAAAACTAAGAACTACGGAGGCACAGCTCCAACAACTTCATCACTTCATCCAGCGGCAGGGTGGTGCGTTCTACTAAGGTATCATCAAGTCATCTCTAACAGCAATTAAAGCACTCTGTAATTTTATTTGACACCCTAAATATGTAAGCTCATCCACCCCCACTGTTCTTTGATCTCGCTAACACGGTAAATCATAAGCTTTTGTTGCAGAAGCTTTATGTATTGGGGGGTAAGAGGTGGTGCTCAACAGTGGGTAACATTATATTCGGCTAATAAAGGGCATGCAGTGGTGATAGACAAATGTAGGTCAGATGCCCGGTGAGGTAGGCCAGGGTCCCATCTCTTGGACCCTTACTATTTATAATATATATTAACGACATGCCTATGTGGTGTCCCTCTCAAGTAAAACGATTGTTTATGCTGATGATACGAATTTTCTATTTTCTGAATACCATATGGAAGCTACTGTTAAAAGGGCAAAATAGATCGGTGGTTGAATTTGGTAACCGGTGTACAATTAATGGGTTAGTTTTAAATACAAACAAGATATTTTTCCCAATGCAACCATTGACCAAAGTTGCTTAATTAGGACAAACCATCAAATTATTGCTGATGTTACCAATATAACGTTTTTGGAAGTACTACTGGATCAGAAAATGACCTGAGAGAGCCATACTAATGGTTTAACAACTAAACTAAGTAAGTCCTGCTTTGTCATTCGATACCTTAATGTGTCTGTTTCACCAAATGTGTTAAAATTGGCATATTACGGTTTAGTCCAGTCGCATATATCATATGGATTATTTTTGAGGGAAATTCAACATATTTATGTTAATAAAGTATTTGTTTTACAGAAGAGGATTGTTAGGTGTATCTTAGGTCTGCCACCGGGTGCACACTGCCGACAAGCATTGAGTGTCTTTATGTATGCCCCAATTGCTACGACTCCTGCTTGATGAGTAAGTTTTGAACGTTTCCTTTTTTTTTCTTTTTTCTTTTTATACCAATTTACTAAATTTTTTGCTTTATCTAGATTCGCTATATTTAATGTTTAAATTTACTTTTTAAAATTTTTAGGTCAATTAAAAGTTTTTCACAATAACAGTTTTTTAAAATATTTAAACCTTTCTTCGGTTGGCTTTTTATATTCAATTCTTACTTGCAGATAGTACTGATTATGGTTTTACCGAAAGCGCTCTGCTAGGATATTGGTTTTAATAAAAAAAATTGCGCGGAATCCAAAGTTTCTTCATTTCCTAACTGCTTATAGAGCTGAAGCTCATTAATAAACAGTTTCTTTTTAATCTAATTATTAATATTAGTTACAAAATTTATTTTAATTTATCAAAGAAGGTATTTTTTTTGTGTGTGCACAAATCGAAAATTTATTTTTTGTCAAAAAATGAGCCCCGACGATTAATTCAAAACAGTATTTGGGTACAGTTAAGTATACAAACATTAAAATTAATTTTTAAATACTGTAAAAATAAGTATTTAATTACTAAAATTAATATTTGAAAACCAGAATTAGTATTCGAATACAACGATAATTATTAGTATTCGAATACTAGATATTTAAACGCAAGTCCCTGAACGCGAGAACTGATTCGCCAGTACTTTAATACTCCAAAACCAAAAATGCCCTACTCGTCCCAACACTATTATCAGATTTGAATTTACAACTAAGTATTTTTTAAATTTAAACAAAGCCATAATAAAACTTTTTGCAGCAACTACTACACTGAATTTTGAGTTTCTTTGGTTAACTCGAGTAATGCAAATATAACACAAACATTTCATCAAAGTTTCTAATTTTATTAATACATACTTAGATACTTTAACAACTGTGCTATAAAAGAAAATAAATAAAAATAACTTTAACCCAATGAAAATGCGATTATATTGAGGGCTACAATCTGTACGTCTAAGGTCACTTAAAAAAAATAGGACGATCCTTAATTCTATATGCTTAATATAAGACTTTTTTTTACCAGAGATATTAATTTTAAAACTTAAAATAACTATTGGAACAGTCTTATTTTTATTAAACATGTGTCTGAGAAAACAATAACAGAAACAATTGTAAGTTATTCTAATAAAATAAGATCACTGAACTGAAAAAAAATCATGTGAAACATAAAAGTAAAACATAAACGTTATTCGATACCGAGTTTTATTTAACTAAAAAGTCAAATGAAAATATGCCATTTGCCTGCTTGCGTATATTTCCTCTCGATTAAGCAAATATGTTTCGCTTGTGGATTGAAATTATGGCCGTTATAAAATGAAATGTATGGATGACTGACCCAAACTCGAAGGTACTGTATTTACCAGAAATAATGAGGGTTTTGCAAGCCCTATGATTTTATGATTTTATGCCAAATACACATTAAAAGTATTTTATATTTGTGTTTATTAGAGCAATTCCTTATTAAGAAGTCCCAAGATATTAACCACCATTTTACTTTTCTAAAATTTGTAGCTTGATACTTGTAGCTTAAAGTTAATAATAATCTGTTTATTTAAGTTAAAGAATGACAACTGAACAAAAATTTTTACTCCTTGGTTGCAAATGCAACCAATGAAAGTTTTTTTTTATTTCTTTTAGGGTAAAGTATATATTTTCTTTACTTATTTAAGCAACAAAACCAGTAATCAAAATTCAGTTTTATTACGTTTTTTCCTTAAAATGAACCCTTTTCCTTAAATTAATGGAGTGTCCAAAGCTATAACATGCGGTACTAAAAAAAAAAACCGTTAGAGACCCGCTGGGGCATATGCCCCCACAACCGTTGTGTTCGCAATTGTCGTCGTTGAGCCCAAATGATCTTTTGGAACATGCGCTAGAGTTCTGGTTATCGGAACTTTTTTGGCTGCGTATGGAACTGGTTAAATTAACACGAACACAAGGCTTAACCCAAGGCGTTAGCATACCATGCTGATGAGTGAATGGCATCCTGTGCCTTAAACAGGTGTCCCCAATGCTGCCTCTGAGATACGGGCGACTTCTCGGTATTTAAACCCCTGCGATAATGCGGGGCTCTGTCGTGGTGGACTATTATTTTCCCTAACTCCAAACAGAAAGCGGACAGAACCGTTTTTTTTTTTTTTTTTTTTTTTTTTTTTTTTTTTTTTTTTTTTTTTTTTTTTTTTTTTTTTTTTTTTTTTTTTTTTTTTTTTTTTTTTTTTTTTTTTTTTTTTTTTTTTTTTTTTTTTTTTTTTTTTTTTTTTTTTTTTTTTTTTTTTTTTTTTTTTTTTTTTTTTTTTTTTTTTTTTTTTTTTTTTTTTTTTTTTTTTTTTTTTTTTTTTTTTTTTTTTTTTTTTTTTTTTTTTTTTTTTTTTTTTTTTTTTTTTTTTTTTTTTTTTTTTTTTTTTTTTTTTTTTTTTTTTTTTTTTTTTTTTTTTTTTTTTTTTTTTTTTTTTTTTTTTTTTTTTTTTTTTTTTTTTTTTTTTTTTTTTTTTTTTTTTTTTTTTTTTTTTTTTTTTTTTTTTTTTTTTTTTTTTTTTTTTTTTTTTTTTTTTTTTTTTTTTTTTTTTTTTTTTTTTTTTTTTTTTTTTTTTTTTTTTTTTTTTTTTTTTTTTTTTTTTTTTTTTTTTTTTTTTTTTTTTTTTTTTTTTTTTTTTTTTTTTTTTTTTTTTTTTTCAAAAATTTTAAGAAAAACCCAAAAAAGGGGGGTTTTTTTTTGGAAAAGGGTTTTACTTTAAACAAAAAAAGGGGGGCCCTGGTTTAAAAAGGCGGAAAAAAAGGGGGTTTTGAAAAAAGGGGAAGGGGGCATCGTGAACTTTAAAGAAGGGAAAAAACCCTTTTCCGGGGAGGGGTGGGAATTAAAACCCCCCCAACTTTTCGGCACAAAGAAATTAAAACCCCCAAAAAATTAAAATAGACCCTAAAAAAAAAAAAAGGGGTACCCCAAAAAGCCTAACAACCCCTTACTTTCCTTTTTTTTTTTTCCCTTTTAATTTTGGGCCCCCCCCCCCCAATTCTGTTTTGGGTAAATTCCCAATATGAGAGACTGACCTCCACTACACCTCCCCCCCCGGCCTAATTAAAAATTTTGCATCGCAATGAAAAGATGTTTTTAATTTCAGAAATAGCCCATATATGTTAATTCTCACACGCCCGCTAGAGTGAATTTCTAGTCAAGTGTTTATGGAGTTTGGAGTAGCTCAAGAGGGTTTTTGTGATGAAAAGTGCCATGTACATTAATTGCCATTTTTCATTGGTAAACTTGGCACGGAAAAAATTTCATTACTAGAAAACTACTTAAATTATCCATCGCAACCTTCGAGCATACACTACTAGAGGCATTCTTGCAACTTGCTTATACGAACAATGTGCATAAGAGAGAAGGAAGAATAAGAGTACAACATTTCTCTCCCACCTTACGGAGGTATATACTTCTAAAATAATCTGAATAACTTTCTAGTAATGACATCTTTTTCTTGTAATGAATGTAGAATTCTTGGATCTAATTTTATATCATGAAGTGCATTTGAGGAGGACTTCGAACAAACTATTGGGGCGAATCGGACATATACCACAATATGTCTCTAACGGTTGTTTATAGCCTTGGATACGCCATTAACTTAAGAAAGAAGGTTAATTTTTAGAAAAAAACGAAACAAAACTTACATAAAATTCTTTTAACTCTTGGTTAAAAAAAAATAAATGGATATACAGGGTGCCACAGATTCAAACGCATGCATGGGAATCTCGAAAACCGTAAGAGATATAAAGTCGGTTAAATTATGGCAAAGTTGTGTATTTCCGTAACTAACCATATCCACTTTAGAAAGTTGCAAAACTCCGAGAACTTCCGGAAATAACCGGAAAAAAACCGAAATGCAAATTGCACATTGACATTGTCACTTTTTCTGCGCTACACGAAGATGATTTCATCTTCACTATCTGACGTTTCGTCTTTGATTGATAGATCTCAACTTCATTTTTTCTTACAGGTGCCATATTGGATTTTTGAGAAGATAAATAAGATTTTTTATTTGAATTGCAACGATGTATAACATATTGTACTTACCTATAACGTAACCTTAACTATTCTAATGTATTTTAACTGTCTCATTCATTCTTCGCGGAATCTCAGTTATAAAAAACAATTCTGATTAAGAAAATAATGGTATTTAAATAAATTTTTTTTTTTTTTTTTTTTCCTTAACTGCTTCAAGTTACAAATTACACAACTTTTAAATAATCCAAAATCCACTAAATAAGCATTTAAATAAAAACTTGAACAGCTAAACAAAGGTGAGTTTATTATTAGATATCGAAAATAAACTCAATAAGCAAGACGCTAATAAAATTTTAAAGTAGTTTGGTTAGTTTCTTAGTAAAGAAAACTTTGATAATATAGAAATCAATTTGTGTAAATATTATTATATAATTTGCCTTTTGTAAACTAAATCTTAACGTAATTGTGTCATACAAAATGTATCAAGCCACCGTTGAAAAACAAAACAGTGAGGTTGTCTTGGTAACCCAATATTTTCTTTTGACAAGGTCTGCCAAAACGGTAGTTATTAATTCGGAATTATTTAATTTTGGTTTTAATTTTAATCATAAAACGAGATATGATAAAAATTAATTATCGATCTAACAGAAATTTAGTTCGTGCTTTAGAATGCTATCTTAAAACTTACCCTAAGAGACCCTATCCTAGTATTTCACTTATTTGGAAACGACTCGTAGATGCTAATAATTTATCTCACAATCAGTTTGGGTCATTTTTTAAAATGCGAGGAAAATATGGAACTAAAACAGAAGAGAAAAAAGTTGCTTTTGTCTTAAACCAGGTTTGTACTTTTATTTAAATAATTTACTAACAACGAGAGATCAGAAATAAAAGTTAAGGTATTAAAAAGATTGGCTCTAACATGCTGGTAGTACCTACGAATTTACTATACGAACTAATTGTAAGATAGAAGAATTCGTTTTTTTTTTAATTTTAAATCACAATTTTAGGTAAACAATAATCCCTTAGTGTCCACCCGTCAGGTTGCTGCGGAAGCAAATATTCGGACCATGAACAAAACAAAGTCCTGGAGAATTTTGAGAAACAGTAATTTTAAGCCATTTAAAATGCACGTGAGTCAAGCACTACATCGAGGGGATCAGAAAAGAAGGCTAACATATTGCTTGTGGGTGCGCGACCAGATTAATAATTACGGGGATTAATTTTTGAATCATATTATTTTGTCCGATGAAACTAAATTTATGAATTGTGGCGTATTTAATCGTCACAATGAACATATTTGAGCAATCAAAAACCCTGAAGAAAATCGGGAAATTCGACCTCAAGTTCGATTTAGCTTAAATGTTTGGGCTGAAATATTGGGCAAACGTATTTTAGGACCCCATCTATTCGAAGATAATCTAACTTCTGCCGGTTATTTAAATTTTTTAAACACGATTTTTAAGAGTTCCTCGCGGATATCCCTCTGGTCATTTTACGAAATATTTGGTTCCAACAGGATGGTGCTCTAGCGCAGAACAGTAGAAATGTGCGTCAATTTCTTCATGACGAATTTTCAGATCGCTGGATAGGGAATGGAGGTTTTGTAAAATGGCCAGCCAGATCTCCAGATCTCATACCTTTAGATTTTTATATGTGGGGTGCTCTTAAAGAAATAAGTTACAAGCAGCCTGTTAATGGTAGGGAAGAACTAAGAAACAAAATCATAAATGCTTTTGTAACCATAAATAAAAGAGCGTTTCTAGAGCAGTAAAAAAATTAAAACAAAAATAAACGATTGTATTAGAGAAAATGGCAATATTTTTAAACATTTGCGCCAAAATTAATGCAATTTTTTACCTAGGTAGATTAGAGTAGGCAGAGTTGATTTTTGTAATTCCATATGTATTTATTATTTGCTCTAAGTTTAACTATTATGTATGGTTACTGTATTTCCGTTTCTTTCCGTGTACTGTACTTCCGTTCCTTTTCAAAAATACAATTGTAGTTATTTTCATTGCGTTACTGAATTTGGTTAGACTTGTAGGTACGGTAAATTATTTGTAACTTGTAGACTTGTTACAATTGTAGTGTTTGTGTTATAGGCCCCAGGTGTTTCGCATTTGCAAACAACAACAAAATATAACCACATTCGCAAATTCGGTATCACCTAGGTTCCAAATTTTACGAATTTTGTAAATACTTATGGCCTTTTAAGTTGGTTAACTACAACTTTATTATCAGACACTATAAGAGTAAGTTGACTACCCACATGAGATATTAAATTTTAAGTGTTACGGTTTTTAAATGCTATTTGAATAGGTATTTATTCCGTACAATTTTGTATAAATTGGACTGTTCTTGTTTATTTTAAGTTGTTAGTACAAAACCTATTAAGAACTAATAATTTTTTAATTATCCTCCAGAAGTATTGTAAGATTTATAGAGTTCAAATAAAATATATTTACATTTGGTTACCTTAGCTAAATAGCCTGAGCGGTGCAGTAGCTTTCACTTTGCAGTTTTCTAGCGCATTAAATTTTTAAAAATTGCTAAGAGTTCGGTAGCGTTGCAGAAAATAATTGTTTGCAAAAATAAAAAATAATTCCTACACATTAACCGTTTTCCTTTATTTTAAACGAGTTGAGTTTTATGTCTATATTTTTTAAGAAACTATAAAAATAATTAGAATTAATATGTTTAATTAAGTCAATATTGCAGACTACTTTGACATTTTAAAGTTTTCATTGTATACCTAAATCAATTTTAATGGTCTGCATATAACTTTAACCGCAAAGTTATATTTTAAGAATAACAATAATAATGATAACAAACAAAATACATTTAAAACCAAATATTACTTTAACTAGTTATAGATGGTTTTAAAGAGAAAAAGTAATTTTGAAAAATTTAACAGTTTAAATTAGGAACATTTAGTTAATAAACTTGACTAAAGCACTTTTTTAATAGATTTGATGTGAACTTAAATTATGTAATAACTTAGTTTTTTTTCAATTTAAAATTTAGTCATTCTTTTAATAGTATATCTTTATTATTATTATACAAGAAATGGCCACTAAGAGGTAATAGACCTATATTTAATTGGTTTAATAATTAATACTCACTAAAATATTATTAGGTAAATGTCAAATTAATATGTACGGTACTTTTTAACAAATATGCTTATGTTATTTCAAATAAAAAAAAAGATAATAAAAAGCAAAATTTTATTCAAAAAAGCACTTTTTGTTTTATAGTATATTAACTGCAATTCTTTTAAACATTGTTAGAATAGTCTGAGACGCACTCTGGAATATCAAAATATAAATTGCTTTATGGCTAGGTATATTGCCCTTAAAATGTAACGATAGTAAGAGATAGTTATTTAGAAGCAATTTAAAAAAATCATGCAAGAAATTACTTTTCTCCACAACAAATATACTACATATAAATAATAGTAAACCAATTTTAAAATATAAAAATGTATAAGACTTTAATTCCAGGTATGTTGTCCCAATTAGGTGATGATTATAAAGACTAGTTACCTAATTAAAATTCCAATAATGTATTTAAAAATTATTTTACTTGGCCAAAAATATAAAATATCAGGTGACTCGGTGGATATGTAACAGCTGATAATTAACTATTTACAAAGTTATTATTCCAAAATTAAGATACATTCTATAGCGGATAGTTGCTCTTTTCGGAACCTAATAATTAATTTATGTTTTTAACTTCCGGTTTAATCGGAAGTAACTAACTTTTTTTAAAATTCTATCTTGTGGGATATTGTCGTCTATAAAATTGGCCGTATATCATTTTTTTAACAGTGTGTTACAATGTGGAATTTGCCTCTTCAACCTTGTCAAAAAGGCATTTATTCAAATACGTTTTAGTAAGCCATGATGTTTAGCTTGGACCATATAAAAGCCTGTTGAACTGTAATTTTAAAAGAACAGATAATATTTTACAATGCGTTTTGCATTTTTTTGGCTTATTTGACATCAGTTGGTGGTGACTAGATTTTTCATATTTTGAAACAAACTCCTGAAGTATTTCGCACTATTATCGAAAACAGAACAGGAACAGCATTTTCATATTTGTCCATTCAGATATAATCATTACTGAATGGCTTTAATAATTATATGCGTGATAACTGAAGTAAAACCATCTGATAATTTCGCTTTAATATAGTTTAAGCTCCACAGCAAATGTTATATTTGGACACATCATTAAAAAGATAGTTTTGGGGGAAATGATTAAGGATATTTATCCAAGAGCAATTTAAAAAATGTTAGCAAGAAATCACCTTATTCTACAACATATGGGTACATGGTATACCTCTTTTAACCTAACCCAGTGCACAAAGGCATAATGACTAACCAGAATGAATATATAGTGGATGATCAAAGTAAAGTTAGCAGCAGTCTATAAGATACCTAAAGATTTAAGGGTTTATGAAAAAAGAAAAGACCTGTATGAGGCATATATTAGATTTTATATCCTATATACTCTGGGGATTCTGGGTATTCGAAATGCAAGACAGAGAGAGATAGAGAGAGAGAGAGAGAGAGAGAGAGAGAGAGAGAAATATTTTGGGTAATTTCTTATAGCACGAGTTGTATTGGTTAAAGTCACTCTTGGAGGTAACGTCCGCCAATCTACATTTTTTTATGTAAAAATTTGGCGGTCCTTAGGTGAACGATGGAAATTTTTAAATCATTTTCGGCGCCAGTCATGATTAGAGGTATTAAATTTAACTTATTTTAAAGCGATAATTATATTACGCTGTATTTGTTTTTCGAATTAAACACCCAAACTGAATAATCAATACCATCATTATCAAGTGAATGATAAAATAGTGAGCTAACCCCAACCTTTATTAAGCACTAATTTAACACTTACACCCAGGCTCTACAATAAAACAGGTTCGTGCATAAGTAAAGAAACTGATTTAAATTTAGGAATAAATCTTTTTTTTTTCTTTTTGTTCTAGCCACGATTGCTTATTTATTTATTTATTGGTACAAAACGAGAAAAAAAAAACAGGTAGTAATCCAAAAAAGTACCCACCTAGTTACATATACTTAGGCATACAAAACAAAGAACAAATAAGCTAGGATAAAATCGTATATAAAAGCTGCGAAAAAATAGGAATAGCCTGCCAGAATAGTGTTTACTGAAAGGTTATCAAAAATACAATGAGTATAATATTGTGTCTAATCTATCTTATCTTACATTTTTTCTTAAACGTTACTAAACAATTTTCAATGTCTTTTAAGAAATATTTATAACACTGTCCTATTTATTGGCACTTCTTGATATTCAATATAAGGGCGAATCCTAACATGTAATGGATATTTATTGAATATGTCGTTGATTATGGAGAGGATAAAAATCTTTTCCTTTTTTATATTTTGAATTTTTTAAACAATGTGGATTTTATAATATGCTATTTGTTAAACACCCGTTATGAAGTGTAAAGACGACTTATATAATATGATAAGCTAGTATGAGTTTAGTAACAAAGCTGTCGCTCAAATTATGGTTATCTTTCCCTGTAGGATAACTAGGCCAATTATGTAATTTCAAGTGCAAGGAAAAGCCAATATGCAACGTGTCGATGCGAATGTTAACCATAGAATACAACAGAATAATTATAGTTACAGAAAAACTTATTTGAATTATGACAGCAAGTGAAATTCGAACTGGCTATTTGTTACTTTAACATTACTAACAATTACAGTGAATTCTACTTCTGTTTAGAGTGCATAATAAATTTTTTTATTTTAATATCTGTAATAAAAAACACAAACCGCTGCAGATTCTAATAATATTGACAATATACTCACAATATAGTAAAAAACAAGCGAGTATTATTAAATAATTAAAAACAACTAATACTAAATATTTAGTTATTACTGAACATCATATTTAATAAGGTAAGAGCTAGAGTGATATATTGTTTTCAATGTATTTTTGCCTCCCGATTTCGTGGTCCGAATTTGGACATCATTTCAAAATTTTTCCCAACTTAAAAAAATCGGTAACAAAACTGCAATTTTAACGGTTTTCGGCAATTTACTAAAGATTGTTGTTTAGGAAGTAAAAAATACTTTGAAAATCATGTACCGTATGTAAAGTACAAAAACCTTAGCTGAAAATAGTGATGACCCAGATAGGTGATATATGTTTTTCCGTATATAATTTTGCTTCAGCATTTACCAATCTTTGGTAAATTGTCAAAAATCGTGGATTTTTTTTTAGATTTTTTAAGGTAGGAAAAAAAATTTGATATAATGGGCAAATTCTGACCACTGATTTGTCTTTAATGTGCAAAAATGTACCGAAAAACAATATCGCATGTCTGGGTCACCACTTTTTTTAGCTGTTTTAACAGCCTTTAACAGGTTATGGTCTAAAAAAGTTTTTTTTTTACCAGTTTTACCCACCAGTTTTCAGTAGATTGTCGAAAACCGTCAAAATTGCAGATTTCTTTCGGTTTTTTACGGTGAGATAAAAATTGAACCTGGTGATCAACTTCTGACAACAAATTCGTGTTTACGGGGCAAAAATATATCAAAAATCATATGTCACATCTGTGGGTCCGATACCTTTTCTTGTTAAGTGGAATTATCTTGTTTAAAAATAAATAGTCCTTTTTTTATTAATATTATTTAATGAGTATGATTTATTAAATTTATTAGTAAATTTAGGTAATTTTTTAATATTTCTTTTTTCTTACGGAAAGTAGAGAGAGATACAATAGGTCTGGCACCCGGAAACGGTTGCGTATACCCGTGCGCATCTTTCCTCTTCAAGTAAAAATTGCCAACTTTAAGATTATTTTAAGATAATTTTTTTTATCATTTTTAATGTCAATAATTGCCAGACAGTTTTATGATTGCTAGCATTGTGCAGGACACAATTAAAATATTTAAAAAACAACTTACATTATATAAGTATAGCTATAATTTTAATATGATATAATTCTACAACTAAGGTATGTAATATTAGTTGGCCAGACAAAAAATCCGTTGTTTATTTGAATGCCAGACCAATTTATATTTCCAAAAATATATGACTTAAGGAATACATATTCCTTAAATGTAGCAATGTGGAATTTTATTATCATTACACGACATAGAAAGTATATTTATCTCAATATGTCATACAACTAATGTCGATAACAAAGCTTCCAATTATTTAGCCATATCCTACCATATTTAGTGGAAATTCAGTGTTTATTATTGTAGCATTCTTACTTAAAGCGACTTATTACCAATGTGGCATTATTAAAATATATTTTAATTAAACATTTAAAAAATATTGTTTTAATGATTGTATTGCCCAAACTATTAATGCATTGCGCTTCATTTTGTTTGTAAAATTTATCACTTGGGCATATACCCTTAGTTTTCCTTACGACCTTGCAATCTACAGGGTGTCCCAGAATATGCGGGCAATCTCTCGGAATCTAATAAAAAACCTAAAAATATTATGACAAGTTCCCATAAACTTTTTTCCTATGACCCTCTCCTACGGAGATACAGGTACATAACCGACGCCCCTGGAAATCATTTTTGTTTAAATAACTTTTAAAATACTAGGCGTAATTTAATATTTTTCTAATTTAATGGTTACTTGATAGGTCTATTAAAAATTAACCCATTAAATCATATTTCGCCTCTTTAGTTTGCCAGGGACGGAATAGCTCTGACACAATAATAGCATTTTTTTAACATCCTGTATAATAAAGGCTCAACAATATTATTTTTGAATAGCTTTAACCTAGAACTAAAAAAAAGTTATTCTTGATTGACATCGATAAAATCAACTGTTTACGAGAAACAAAATATCATGGTTGGTAATTTTTTTTACATTATACGGGGTGTTTTCTAATTGTACGTCAATATTAACAAAAAAATATTTCGGTCCATTTTAAGAAGAAAACTTCATATGAACGTATGTCCTTAACGTCTTAACTTTTAAAATACGGGGTGGTAAAATTTTCAAATATAAATCATTTATTATTAATATCTGTAATACCACTTAATATATTTGAAATTTGGCATAAATGTACTATGTATCAAGAAAAATTTTTTAGTGTACCACATTTCTTTATTTCCATCAGTGGCGTTCGTACAGAATTTGACCTGCCCATTTTGGCTAATATAAAAAAATGAGTTACACTAAAAGATGCTTCTTGATACATAGTACATTTGTGCCAAATATTAATAAAATATCTAAAGAGGTATGACTGATTTAATAATAAATGATTTATTTTTTAAAATTTTACCACCCCGTATCTTAAAGGTTAAGACGTGTAGGACATACGTTCATATACAGTTTTCTTCTTAAAATTGACCCAAAGATTGCTTCTTAAATATTAACGTACAATTAGAAAACACCCAGTATAATGTAAAAAAAATTACCAAACATATTTTATTTTTCGTAAACAGTTGATTTTATCAATGTCAATTAAGAATAACTTTGTTTTAGTTTAAGATTAAAGCTATCCAAAAATAATATTGTTGAGCCTTTATCATACAGGATGTAAAAAAATTTCTATTATTGTGTCAGAGCTAGTTCGTACCAGGCAAACTAAATAAGCCAAATATGATTTAATGGGTTCATTTTAAGAAGACATATCTAGTAACCATCATATTAAAAAAGTATTAAATTACGCCTAGTATTTTAAAAGTTATTAAAAAAATCAGGGTCCGTCATGTACCTGTGTCTCCGTAGGGAAGGCTCGTAGGAAAAAAGTTTATGAAAACTTGTCACAATATTTTTAGGTTTTCTATTAGATTCCGAAATTTACATGGATTTACAAAAATTACACTATTATTAATCTTGTTTAAAAAACTTCTTTGTTGGTTTTACCATTTGCCAATAATATGCCCTTTTCATAACATTATTTTATTTTAAGATAGTTCCTATAAGCTACTATTATGTTTTAAAACACAGAGACTAAAGAACTTAATAGTAAAAACAAACAAAGTTATACAGTGGCACATTTCGCTTCGCAAAGCTATTTACGGATATGCAATAAATTTCCGTTAATTATTTATGCAATTTATTTAATCTAATTACTTTTTTAATAGACCTATAAAATAAGTCGTAAGAAAATTAGTTTGTATTTAAACAGAAACAGATATAGCAATTTTAACAAAGATACTAAGGGCAGTAATATTATTTGTCTTTAAGGTACTGTAAGGCGGGCAAAATGCGTCTGGGGTGAGAGTAATAGAGGATAATACAGAAAAAGAAGTTGTTTTCTTGCAACTGTCTTTAAACGAAGTAACACCTTTCGTCTACACCAAAACAGTGGGAAATTTCTTAAATTTCTTATACCAGGTGACAACAAAATCACTACAGAGCCTTTTATTTTCTTAAATGAAAACTATGGCTTTAAAATTTAAAGAAGATGTAAAATGTCATAAGATACCGATTTTAGAGATAATAATATTTACCTTCACTTCCGCTTTAACTGTAATGGAACACACGGTATATTCTTTCATATCCGGGTTTAACATGCCATTTCTAAAATTTACTTTATCATATACCTATCTTTCCTGTTTTTAAATTAAAATATATAATAGTATAAATACCAAACAACAATATTCTAAAATTAACTAAATAACTAAATCTATGTTTAAAAATTAAGAACTTCATTAAGTCCTAGGTCTTTCTGGATTGTACCTAGTACCGTTGCACAGCTAAACCAATTCTTTGGAAACTTCGAGATTTTTTGCATGAAATTTTTTTGCAAATTTCATTTATATAACCCTTAGCCCCATCACCCAAAGGACCAAAAGTGTCAACAGCAAAACGAATGAAGATAACCCAACACGTTTTCCATCGATTCTGCAAACTCCAACAGGCTCTAACACAGAAGGATTTTCAGCTGAAATCAGAGCTCTTTTGATACTTTGACCGTGTCTAGAAGAACGCTATGCGCTTTTTTTGCAGCTTAACCCATGTAGGCCATAAATATCAGCATTTTCGCCGCAAACGCAGGTGTGCTCTCCACACACAGGCAGACCAAGTCTAAGAGCGATGAAAATATGTAATGTTTTGTTATCTAACAAATTTCCCAAGCCTATCTTTCCCGGTTTTTGAAAAAATTGTGATTGAAAATGTCCAAATGAACAAAAAAAGGTTTATATCTAAAAAAATATTAGGTTTTAATAGAGGTCTCCACAACAAAAATGTTCAAAAAGATATGACTAATTCCAATCAAATGTTTAATAAACTGCGTGTCATTAAAATTTTTGAAGTTATATTAATAGGAACGTCAATTTTCGCAGAGCTTCTGGTAAGGTTCAAAGTAGTATTATTATAATCTTAGCAGATAGAGTCACCGAAAAGAGTTAAATTCAACATAATAATTTTTTATATTATTTATTTGTTTTCCCATATAACTGCATAATATACGGTCATTTGGACATTGTTAACTGCCATTTTCTTAAAAACAAATGAATATCTATATAAAATATAATACAGGTGTTATATCAAAAATGACTTGAAGAATGCTAATTTATTTTTATATATATATATATATATATATATATATATATATATATATATATATATATATATATATATATATATATATATATATTTATATATATATATATTATATCCAAATAAGTAGAGTTTCTTTGGGCATATAGGCTCCTTAATAAACTGAAAAAAAAAAGATTTAAAGTCCTGTTAGATATAACTACTACGTTCAACGTGGTGAACTACGATTGTTCATAAGCTGGCTGCTTTGCTGGTCAAGGGTGTCCATGGCCTACATTCGGTGTAACCATCCCCAACAAGGGTGAAACACGTGTAATCGGATTGGCTGGACCCGGGGTTATCCATTTACTTGGAGGCCTCGTAATTTTAAACCAGTTATAAATAGTTATTGTGTATTATTTTTAAATATTAAAGTCATATGTTTTTATTTAAGAAAATAAAACGCTCGGTATTGATTTTATTGTCACTTGGTATAACGAATATATTTTATTGGGATAATTAATTAATGGAAATAATGAAGATATGTAAATTATTTACATTATAAAAACGCTGGTATTCCTTTTAATAATTCTAATTGGTAGCACTTCTTTATTATTAAAACAGATATTTATTATTTTGTGTTTCCTAATGATCTTTCAGAAGCAAAATGTATTTTAAGAATTCAATAGAGACAAACAACAGAAATTTAGTTAATGATTTCTTTAAACTGATTTTAATAAAATTATATTTTTTTATTTAAATATAAAATAAAAATCCTGTGTACTACCAAACGTTTTTTTTTTAAAGAATTTATTCCAGATTTAGGCAACGAAATTACAAAATTATTTTAATGATAAAATTAGCGTACTTGGAAAATTTTTTAAATTATGGAAATAAAATTTATTGTATTTTGTATGTATTACGGATAGTAGCAATGTTCTAAAAATTGATATTCGGTAATATCTTTTTCGTTTTTACACAAAATATAAGTTGTTTTACTCCTATACCAACATAATAAAAACACAAAATTAAATGTTGAATATTTATGATGACCGTATTTTACATAAAAACCTTATGTTTACAATTTAACCTTCTCTTTGTATAGGTTGTTTTAGTGTTTTAGTATTTTAATAAAACCGTGAAGGGAACTTTAAAATTACATAAGGATGTTATATTTTTATAAAAAACAACAATTTTCACTAAAAAAAAAAAACATTCAAAGGAATATTTTAGACACAGGGTTATTAAAAAAATATATATGCTTTATTATCAATAAATTTAAAAATAAAATGATGCTATTTTACAGGTAAAAAATAACTTTAAGTTAACTTTTGTAAACTCTTAATTTTCAAAACAAACTTTCTATTGCTCAAAATTATGATTATCTCAATATTATCAACTAATGGTACCCATTTAGTATGTGCGGTAATTGATTATGTGCCGCACGTGACATCCAAATGTCATTTCATCATTCGTGGATCAACAACAAAAATGCCCTACCGAGGGGCGAATTGAGTAACCCTCATTTTGTGGTTAGCGGACTTGATTTTTTTTGTTATTATTCGCGAGCTTTTTCCTAGATGTTTTTATTACCCGGTTTATATTTTACTTGGATTTTTTTTTAAATGTGTTTATTTCTTTTAAAAAATTCATTTTGATACAATTTTATAGCCTTTTATCCCAAGGATTTAATAGTGTTTGACACATTTGACACAAAATACGAAAAAAAAAAGATTTGTTGTTGATCCACAAACAATAATCTCACCTCTGGTGACGTTACGCAAACATGCTCCATAAAGTAAAGTTTCCTTTTTCCTGTATGTTAATTTTGTTTTTTTTATAAGGCTACTGGAGCAGTGGATATTTATTTGGTTTCTTTTATATATTTATTTCTTGTAACGCATCATTTTAATAACTTTCTTTAAAGTATATGACACTTCATTAAGTATTTTTTATCTACTTTACAAAAATTCAAATGGCCTAGACGGCAACCTTTCTGGTTTGGTGAATTTGTTGGAAGTGGTTTGCGAGTTAACAGTTGTTTACTCTGACGTCATGCAGCTATATGACTTCATGCTGCTAAGTTCCCTCATCCTATACAAAAATACGATTCCAGTGTGTCTCAAAAGTAAATTTATATTAGCTGAACTTAAAGGAAAAAAGTTGACACCTTTTAATAAAATATTTAATAATCATTAAAATACTTATTTTAAATAGTATTATAATTTAAAAAAAATAAAAATCATGACCGCTAGGCATGTAGACTCAATGATGGCTGTCATATCGTAACAAATATTTTTCCCCAACTAAGATGATGGATTATTAACGTTTACTCCTGATTTAAGATATCCTTATAATGAGTAAATTACAAGGATATCTTAAATCAGGAGTAAATGTTAATAATCCATCATCTTAGTTAGGAAAAATATCTGTTACGATATGACAGCCATCATTGAGTCTACATGCCTAGCCGTCATAAAAAAATTTGTTTTTTGTTTAAATTATAATACTTTTTAAAATCAGTATTTTAATGATTATCAAATATTTTATTAAAAGGTGTCAACTTTTTTCCTTTAAGTTCCCTAGTATAAATTTACTTTTGAGACACGATGGAATCGCATTTTTGTATAATGCCATGAAGGCACTACCGCCTTTCCTAAAAGGTGCTCCAAGATTAAATAATTGCATGCTTCAGTAGCTTAACGGAATTATAGGCAATGGGTATAAAGTTTAAAGAGTCGGCACCCATGTTACCTAGTATTTAGCCTTTCAAACCATTGGTTGGCTGTTAAAGATAACAACACTCTATCAACAAAGTATTGATATACGGTTTTTGATGTACTACCTCCTTATCAAGAATCCGTGGTCCTAATTAAGCCATCACATTACAATGTGTTCCTAACCTTAAAAAAACTGGTTTCAACACGTTAAGTGTCATGGGGTATAATGCGAGTGTCGCACCTCCTTTTGTTCTTTGGTCTCCGAGACATATTTGCTATATCACATTGCTAAAAGTTCTATTTTGAAATTTAACACAGCAGGTGTGTCGCGCTGATATGATTTGCTTATGAAAGTTGAATAAACTAGGCCAGAGATCCACGCCTTGATATTGGTCTGCTAAATTTAAATTTAAAAAAATGTTTGCTTTATTTTTATAGACATATATATTATAAGAATTATTGCTAGAAAAAATATCCTCTTATATTATATTATAATGTTTACTATAAAATAATTCACTCTAGAATATACCAAACATGTGTGACATACAAATTTGCAAACAAAATAAAACTCGATAGCAAGTTTCCTGTACCATTCAGTCCTTCTGCGCAAGCAATGCGAATATGAATTGATTTGGTCTGAGATATCGATGAAAGATTTTGCCTGATTATAATTAAGAATAGATTCAGGTTTCTCAGTTTTGCCACCTCTTTTCTCTATTTTCTTTTCTTTGTTTGTGTGAATAGTACATCCCATTTGTCACGCCATTTCAAGACCACTATTCCTGTATCACTTTCTTGTGCAAATACGTCCTAGGGTTTGAGTTTTTTTTGCACTTAGGATTATATTTTTGCTTACTAAGCAGTGTATCAATCCGATTAGTTTTTTTGGTCAACACTTCAGTAGCCAAAGAAACAAACACTTGTGTAGTAGTTATCCGTGTATAATTACGGACCACTCTTTAAAATACTTCCATAAGAGAATATGCTATATTTAAGGATGCTTGTCTTCCTTGGGCATAATCGGTACCCCAATAAACTTTTAAATTGTACGTATAGCCACCTTCACAGCACAACTTACAGACTTTTATGCCAAATTTGTGTCGCTTATTCTGTATATATTGCTTGAACCAAAGGTCCACGAAATGGGACCATGGACTCATCCATACACAATTTTGGATCAGTAAAAATAACTTAAACCTTTCCAGGAGTTTTGTGACCAATGGAGTTAGCTTCCGCAGTCTGTCGTTTTCAAGCGAAATATCTTCGTTGTCGCTAAAATGCCACATAGCCAAAAGCAGTTCAAATCTATTTCGAGATAATATTTTGGAAATCTGATTTAAATATACAGGGCTTTTTTCTAGTATGACCTGAGTGTCGGATATCTGCCAAACCCATCCACAAAATAACACGCAAAAAATTATTTAATTCCTGAATTATTAGTCCATTTTTTCGCAGGAGATTGTGGCTTATATTCTTTGACTAGACATTTTTCTGCACAGCAATTAGTTTTCGCTACCATATAGGTTATTATTTTATTAGTAAAAAATAGTTTTAATACATCAATTGGACTTTTGTTATAAAAATCTTCGTATATTTTAGCGTTAATACCAACATTCTTGGACACAAAGGGAAATTGTTTTAATAAAGATCCTTTAACGGGGCGCCATCGCTGTCAAGTTAAAACGATTATATTATTGATTTTATCTTCGTCTTTGATTATATTTTCGCCTTCGCTTTCGTCACTTTCCACAGTATACTGTAAAATAACATCTTCTATCACTAAATCAATAATGTTTTCGGGTCGATTATTAGGTGTCACATTAGTCTTTTCGCTATTTGATGCCCATCATCTTGAGCAGACACTTTTCTCTTTGATCTATCAACATTTAAACGTTTTTTCTTTGGCTTAGCGAAATCACTATCACTACTAATTGACTTGCTATCACTTGGGGAGTAGCCATCAGATACACAAGTACACATCGCCAAATTCACTATTGTTACTTTCTTCAGCAGATGATATTTCATTTCACAGTTTTTGAAAGTTTTTTTATTGCTCCGCTTCATAGTGCTACTTTATGAAAATAAAGAAGCCCTAATCTCTACAACTGTAAAACACATACTGTGCGGTGTTTGTTATATTACATTCGAATAACGCGACGCCAAAAGCAAGTCTGTACGTGTTAAATGCGACACAACTGAAGTGTCGCGTGGTCCTAGAATGCATATTTGGTGTAAAGGGCCACGCGACATAGAACAAGCACCTTAAAAAAAAGTTAAAAAATAATAGAGGTTTTGAAAAATGTCAGATCTATATATGTAGCAATTTTGACGATGAAGAAAGTTGGGCCTTTCGGACCAGATTTTCAGATTCTGTGGTGGTGATTAACGTGTTAAAACACCACAAAAATACGCAAAAAAAACACCAGCTAAAAAATTTTAATTCACCCTCAGAACTAATGTGTCTCGTAAGGTTTTTTTTATAACCTCAAGATACAATAATTGTTTTTTAAAACCAATAAATTCGCGGCAAATTTGGTAAAGTAAAGTTTTGGGGGTCGCTGATTATACAGGGTGTTCGAAAAATAGACGGAGATAATGTAATGGGCGATTCCTTGTTTAAAATTATGAGAAAAAGTTTCTATAAACATGGGTCCGGAAATGCACAGTTTTCAAGTTAACTTGTGGGTGATAATTTTTTAAAAAATATTAAAATTTTATATTAATATTTTAAAAATATTTTTTTTGTTTCCCCTTTAAAAATTTGGAAAATTTTATGTTTTTTTTAAAGAGGCTAATTTACCCCCTAAATATATTAAATTATAAGGTCCAGTGGCGTTCCGGGGGCATCTTAGCGAATAAAATAGAAAAAATGTACGCCACTGCCCTTTTTTGCAACTTTAATATTTGTTGTTTGATTAAACGTCTAAAAATAAAAACTTTTTTCACCCTTGTTTTAAAAAATAAAAACGGTTTTATTACGTTTTAATTTTTAAAAAAATACAGGTGCCTTGGGAAACCAAAAAAATCTTTTCCCTGATGGAGGTTTGAACTGACAAACGTCAGTTCTTCTGGGAAAATAATTATATACCTAATCTTAGCAAAATTTCCCCTCTAAAAGTTTTTATCTCGGTTTTTGGGATGGAAAATTACACTTTGAGGAAATGACGACATGCATGTAATGTATGCACGTGCTTCAGAACTGCAGGCAGCGAAAGGCCTATAGGGCCGGGGGAAGCGTTTCCAATGGAAAATTCCCAGATAGTAAAACCTTTGAGAGCGGACCAGATTAGAAAAGTTTTGCCATTCCCACCAATGATAGACCCCCGGGAGGTCCGTAAGAACGCCTGAGTTTTAGGGGGGCATTTTTCGTAGGTAAAAAACCGGGGTTAAGTACCAGGACTAAGCCTGATTGGGGGAAAATTTCATTCCAACAGACTGGGGTGGTTTTGTTTTTCCCCGAACAAATTTTTGTGATACGTATATATTCAACGTGCAGGCATTACTTCCAAGAGATTTTCGCCCCGTTTCTTTGCCAAGTTTTTGAAAGGTTAATAATAACAGAAATTTTAAAAACCATACTTCGGCACAGTTTTTTTTGGTGAAGGGATTGGGTTTAAATTTCCCCTACCACTCATGTATGGAGAAAGAAAATCCTCGCTTAAAAAATGTCGTCATTTTGGAACAATTTTCTTAGTGTGGGGTATTGTTGGGGAAAAAATTTGGGGGCCCTTTTTTTCCTGAAGGGGTTAAACGAATCTTAAAGAGTTTTTTCCGGGGAAATTTCCCAAATGCCTGAAAAAGTTGCTCAAAAAGTACGTACAAAAAAACGTTTGGGACGATGGAGCCCCCCATTTAGGGATAGCCCGTTAGAACTTATCTAAAAACACCTTTGCGGAAAAAATTTCGCTGAAGAGGTGGACCAACTACCACACCTCTCCCACTTAAACCAATCGATTTTTATTTTATGGGGGCACCTTAAAACCTGGGTTTGCCCCTTCCCCAAAAAACAATTTGGGGAAAGTTAAAGAAATTTAAAAATTTTAAATGTTTGCAAAAAGTGAGAAATAAACCCCCTTTTGCCAGTTTTGTCGATCAATGATCGTCAAGGAGAAGGTAAGAAATGAAATTTAATGTCCACATTTGTTTTGGGGTGTTTTGCTTAAAAAATCCTTCCTAGCAATGTTTTTATTTTGTTTTCCAGGGCACCTGTGATTTTTTAGCAAAAATTAAAAACCAATTTGTCCAGTGGCATGCAATAAAACTGTTTTTATTTTTTTTTTTCTCGACAACAAAAGGGGATACAAAAAAAATTTCCCGGGAGTGAATCACGTAATCAAGCAACAAATATTAAAGTAAAAGGCAGTGGCGTACATTTTTACATTTTTTATTAGCCAAGATGCCCCCGACGCCAAAAACTGGAGCTTATAATTTTAATCTATTTATGCCAAATAGCTCTCCAATAGCAGTGCACATTTAGATTGTTAAATTTCAAAAATCGAGTAAATATTTTTTAAAAAGTTATACAACCTGTATTTTAAAAATGTGATTTCCAGATTCCATGTTTATAAAAACTTTTTCTTAATTTTTTAGACAAGGAATTGCCCAATACAATATCTACGTCTATTTTTCGAACACCCTGTAAATCCGTCAGATTTACAAAATTCAAGATGGCGGGTCCAATATGGCAAACCAACTTTCAAAACTAATTTGATCTACGCCAAATTTGGTACACTGTGGTTTTAGAGGTAGCTTATTACAAATTTAGGGTTGGATTTTTAAAATTTAGAATGGCGGATCCAACAAGGCGAAATGGTTTTTGAAAAACTCGATCGCCATATTGGATCTGCCATTTAGAATTTTAAAAATATTATCCCAATTTCATAATCAGTGATCCTTAAAACCCCGATTTATCAAATTTGGCGCAAATCGGTATTAAATTTTAAAAAATAATGATTACTTTGGGGTTTAAAAAAAGCGTTACTTAACAAATCAATTCATATTTTTATTTTTCATAGATTTAAAAAACATATTTTGGCCTTTGTTGTTTTTGTGAATTTTTGATGTTTTAGACGTTTTTGAAGGTTACACAAAATTGTGAAGTAATGGCCAAATTCTTGCCACGGATTTACGTTTAGAAGACAAAAATATATTTAAAACCATATAGCACATCACTAGGTCCGGTAGCTTTTGGGTGTAATACCAGACGGATAAAATGTAAGAAGGTAAAAGTGATAAAAATTAAAAAGTAAACTACTTTCATATTTATTATACCCTTTCTACACCAAAATTATGGTTAGGTAAGCATTTGTCAAATTAGTTATAAGTGTTGTTTTTGACGTCAAAATAACGATATGCATGAACTATTTGTTTTCTCTTTATTATAAAACAAATTTTTAATTACTTAGTATTAATAAAAACCCTGAATTATTTTGTTACTAAACATTTTATTTAAAGCTAAACCTGTGAGAACTTCTTTCTAAAGAGCCCACAAGCAAAGAAAAGCCCCAAAATTAATTGAAATGCAGAACAAAGCTTTGACTTTATTATTATTTGATATTTCTGTTGGCTTTAAACCTACATAGATATTTCCGGAAAGTAAACTTTTTAATAAAACAGATAATCCTTCTGGGTTATGCTTTTACTTTATATAAAAAAGTATACTTGGTGTTTCCGATTCTTTTCACATTTGGACACTTTGCTTCGCGCCTATTTTGAACTTTTTAATTCATTTACAGATACTTTAAAAAAATTGTTTTTTATTTGTGGTTTCGTAAATAATATATTTTAAATAAATAAGTATTGCTTCTTTTTATTGCAACCATATAAGTTTTCTTTGACATTTATGCTATAAGGAATAATATTTGCTGTGTAAGGGAACAACATATCATTTTTGTTAGGAACTTATTAAAAAAATTTCCTATTTTCCATTTGGAAAATGAATGCAATGTAATTTGTGTTGCCTTTTTTCGGGATGTAGGCAAACAACCTAAACATACTATTCGAATAACAAGGTTATTTTATACACCAAGGTTTTTGTTTTGTGAGTCTTTAATTGCCTGTATTATAATCGATTAATAATAGAAAATTAGGCATTAATAAATGAATGATTTTGTTTATGGTAAAAACACTTATTAAGAAACGATCGCCAAATATGATAGTTTTGACACGATTACCATTGACAATGAGGATGGTTAGAACACGGTTTTTTAAAGAACAGGTACTTCCTCTTCTAGTTTAAAAAACCTGTTTTGAAAAACTGCTTCATATCTAGGCTGTTCCGAACCATACTTTCTTTATTGAAACACAAACAAGAATAGTGAGAGTATTTTAAATAACACGTTAAAATATTAGAGTAAGACCCAATGTAACTGAAACAATTAAAAATAAAAAGTAAAAAATCTAATGTTTAAAAAGTATTTCTTATATTAGATTTAAAGAACCTCTGAAGCTTTACTAGAGCTCGAAGTGAAACTTAATCCAACTTTAAAATAAATAATGTATTTTTTAAAAATTATTTCTTTTTTTTTAATTGCCAACTTTTTAGCCTGGTACCTAGTCATAGGTTTTGTTAATTGCAAATTTACTTAATTAATATCTACTTTCTAAAAACATTTTTTTTTCTAAATTAGGGAAATATTAAAAACAAATACAAAAATTATTTGGCACAGCTGAGACAAAAAAGAAATCAAATCACGGATCTGGATCCTCGTAAAGGAATCAAATCACCAATATGAATCATGATTTTTTTTTTAAGGATAAAAGGAATCAAATCCAGGTAATCGATTCCTATTTATCGGATTACAAATTGATAACTACGATACGAATGATACTACCTAATCCAGATGATTAATCAAGCGTTAAAGGTTTTGGCACGAAACCCGAGCAGCGATATACAGGGTGATTCATGAGGAAATGTCAATACTTCAGGTACGTAGTCAGGGTCCAAAATAAACATAAAAGCATACAAATATGGTCCGCAAGGCCTTCGTTTCCAAAATACAGGGTGTTCACCACAGAGCTGACATGTGTTTAAAAGTAAATGGTGAAATTTTTAAAAAATATAAAACTTAGCTTATGTTTTGCCGAACATAATTTAAGAAAAATAATTTTCTTGAAAATTAAAATACATATTGTTTAGTTAGACATTTTGCTTTATTTTCTTTTAAATTTTGCTATAATAAAATCAGATGCGTCGTATCTTTTTTATCCAAATATCTGAAAAACGGTTGCTCATTTCAACCTTTAACAAGTATACCTTTTTGACGTAAAAATAACAAAACAATTATTTAATTTTCTTAAAAATGTAATACAGGGCCGTACTAAAAGGTTGTGATTGTTCAAAATAGTAAAACGACGTGTAGGTGGCTCCCCTACAAGTAAGAGCCGTAATAAGATTAGATCCGAATCCGCCATACCAAAAAACCCCCGAAAATTAATTTTTACACCAATATTAACATTGACATAGATTTTATTTAAAAAAATAGAAAAATTAAATAAAAATTTTAACACCCTGTATTTCGAAACGAAGGCCTTGCGGACCCATATTTGTATAGCTTTTTATGTTTATTTTTAAACTCTGACTACGTACCAAAGTATACATTTCCTCATGAATCACCTGTATAATTGTAGCCTCATTTTAAAGTGCTGTAACTCTTAGCCAAATTAGTTTTTGCGTAAAATTTCTTAAATTTGAATACGTTCTTTCGAGAATAACATGAATCCATCCTTAAATGGAACTTTTTTGAAATATATTTTAAAACTTAATGCTAGATTTTGATAAGCTTTTTAAATGTAGTTCTTGAGATAACCTCAAGAGACTTATAAATTGGAGATCTTACTGTAATTTTACAGAAAGTTTCTCCAGTACCGTTTAATAGTTTTTTGCTTACGAAATATAAAATGTATTAAAATTTTAAATTCATTATTGAATGACACCCTTAATAAAAATAATTAAATGTCTCATTTAAAAGTCCCTCAGGGTTATCTTAAGGATAACAGAAATCATGAAAATCGTGCATTCTGAATTTTAATATAAATACAAATAAAATATATGCGTGTTTTTAAAACACACCCTATTGTTACGGAAAAAAATGTTTCATTTAACTGTTGTTTCTCTGAACCTGAAATAAACATAATTTAGTTAAAAATTACATATTAGGTGTGTTTTCTTATTTCACGATCTTAATAATTAAAAATTCCTTATCTTAATTTCCGAAAGTAAATGTAATGCTGATCTTAGGAAAAAAATTTGGAAAAATAAAAAAATAAAAAATTTAAAATGGGCAATTGTATTTTCTGCATTTATAAACAATTTGTTTCAAATTCGAATTAAGGATTTTATGGAGGCTAGGCAAAATTTTGAAACTAAGAATCTTGGGAAAATTGGGAAATTTGAAAGGGCGTATTTAAAATGTCGGATTTTGGCATTTGTCCCAAATTATAAATAAAAGGAATCGATTCTTTTTTAAATCTGATCCTTCCTAAAGAGGATTCGATTCCGGATCATTTTAAATTATATAACGAATCCAGATCATGGATCCTATTTTTAAAAAGTAATCAGATTTCAGCCTTCAAAACTTTAAAAAGGAATTGCATCCTAGATTCGATTTCAAAAGACTCGATTCCTACCAGCTCTGTTATATGGTCATGTAAAAAACATCTTTACCTAAAATTGATTTATTTTTTAAATATTTGACAATTTATTATAACACTATTTTTATAATAATTATACGTTTGAAAAGCGTTAAATTATTACCTTTTAATTATTTAAAGATCAACCCAAACTTAAACCTTAGCCAATTAACCTATCTCCATTTACACAAACTAGTAAAAACTAAATATCACATGGAAGGTAAATATCAATTGATATATTATTTTGTAAATTAATTTTATTTATAATATATATAACAAACTGGAGGTATTGTGATAGTAATTTAAAGATATTAATTCTTTATTTAAAATGTTTTTTAAAAGAAAATTGCCCACAACGTGGGAAGATTTTCTCCACGGCAAATAGATATATAAAAATAAAGTAAGGAAAAATAAAAGAAAACAAAACTTTCCAAACATTTTAAATAAATGGGATCTTAGAATAATTACGCAATCTTAAATTTTGTTAAACAGAAGAAAGTTTACTTAAAATAATTATGTAAGAAACATATGAATAATAAACGATATTCTTTAACCCCGTGCAGATACTAGCTGTCGAACGCCCGTTTCTTGCAGCCAATATCCTGAAAAACCACCGACAATAATAATGCCTTTCCCCCTATCTGACTTAGATATTCAATGTTATAAGTAAAATAAACAAATATTTAAATGTCGATCTGCATTTTCATCGAAAAAAAGCGCTGGAGATTCTAGTATATGAAAAACAATCTCTTAGAAAATTTAGTTATAAATTTTTTTTTGTACAACTATTTAATAATTTGCTAAATTTTTTTAACATATAATGATTTTTGTTATATAGATATTTTCCAGCAAAACATTTTGTACATCCACCCAAAAAAAGGTTCTGGTTCATTTAAATAAATTAATATCTAAATTGGGGTTTGGGATATAATAAAATGCTGGTCCCTTATGTAAACAAAAATTCCATCATAAGTTAAAAAGAAAATATGTCCTGGAAGATTGGAAACTGAATGTAATGCCACAGATCACAAGATTGCAACCACATTCAACAAAGACCACCAAATGTTACATATAAGAGATATATAACGGCGTACATATGAAGATATTTTAATTCTACATTTATATATGATACAGATATTTCTTTCGGTGGTTTATAAAATTGAATATTGCTCTGCAAATACTTGAATAACTGATAATATGCGAATACGCTGGCAGCCTACTTGCCAAACTGTTGAATGATCAAAGATGATGTTTCAAGCCGCTAAGTTCTGGTAAAGATGTTAAAACTTGAGGAAATGAAAAATTAACTGTTATCAGGATACGATCAAAAGTAGAGATTACGAGACTATAAAGATCTATGTTAGAAACATTCAATGATCCCGTGGTAAAACTATGCTTTATCTTAGTTGTGATTTATGTGCGTAATCAATTTTGAAGTTTTCCTTTACTGTAATTTCCTTTCCTATTTCATTTATCGAAGACACGATAGCTTCGTTAACAAAAACGTTATTACTTTTCATACTTATTTTATTTTTTTACTTAGCTGATGATATATGTTGAATTAATTGTACATTAAAATTAGGAAATTTAATAGAAAGATTAATCGTTACTGCTGGTCCAACGATTTTCATTTCATTAAGTTTGGCGTAAAATTATTACGCTAATTTTATCACGAATAAATAGATGATTACGATAAAGAAAATTTGTTGACAAAGTAACAGCCCCACCACCATCTAACACATGGTTTGACAGTGAGAATTGGCTGGGTCACTAATTATTATCTAGTCTCCTGGGTCAGTTTTTGGTTATTATCGTAGTTTTCTCCTTAAATTGTAAATTTTATCATTAAGCAATACATTCATTTGAATGTAATAGACTTGACTGGGAAAATAATTATTAATGGTTGTGCCAAATAGTAATATATTTTATAACAACCATGCGTTATATATATGCGTAGTATATATATATAGCATACATATATATATATATATATATATATATATATATATATACATAAACGGCTGGTTGGTCCGGTGTACCTGTTTGATATTAACATTAATAATAAGTTTATTACATCTCAGACGGGTTATTTGATAGTGTGCCTTACTCATTTAGTATAGGTTTTGGGAATCTTACGTAATTCAATTCAAAACTAATTCAGAACTAGGTAATAGTCAATAAGTCATTGTTTACGGCCCACAATGCGGAATCATTTGGTCAAACCAGTCGTAAGATCGTGAGATGTTTGTCACTTTGCAAATGAGATGAATTAGAACCAAAAACAAGGTTTAACTTTCAAAAATGGGCACATTATAGGAGTTCCACATTTCTTTGCTAGAAATGCCTATATAAGGTTTTTCTCCTAATTGTAAATCCCTTATATCATAATCATCTGAGTTTGAGAATGTGGCCATTTGATCATCCAATTTATAAAATGGCCAAAAGACTAGCTGTGTATTATGTGTTAATTCAAACTTAACGACATTTTTTTTTGTTACAAACTAAAGTCAACAAGCTAACAAAATGACTAAGAGAAAGTATCGTTAAAGCGTGTGATTTTAATGCGCTAACTGTAATAATAAAGCAGTTAGTGCTACTTGTTAATCAAGGTATTTGGTATGTAATAAGCCGATTAGAATTAGGGTCACATAAATTTTATTTCTACATGTATATACACCAATAGGACGTATGCAATAAGTGAAGTTCTTAGTATTCTTTTAACAACAAAATTTGCAATTCAAACTATTAGGGGACCGCCATTATCCATTGGAAAAACAGAAGAGGTGCAAAGGTTTTTGCTTAAACCCTAGAAAATATATATCCATTATCGCAAGCGTATTTTCTTTAAAAAGCTAAAAACAAATAGAACATGAAAAGTAATAAAAACGGGCGGTTTTTTTTAAATTAAATTGCTGAAAAACTTTTTGTAAATATGAATCGTAGAGAAGAGGGCACTAAAAGTTTGGTTAAATTAAATCCCAAACAAAAACAAAGAATTGGTAAGGAAATTCAAAATCATTGAGATTGCTTTTGTGAAATACTAATAAACAGACCAAAACATATAAGTTTTTTTACTATTTTTGATCCCTTGGATTTCTTTGTAAGTGACGCTGCATTACAAAATCATTAGGTCTTGCGATGAAGTAAAGCCAAAGTAATGCCGCTACCGTTAAAACTAAAATTCCCTCAGCGGTTTATTTTTGATAAATTTACATCCTGATTGAATGCTGGCTTTTTACCAAACATCACTTGGTAAGAAATGGTTAATTTAGCTTCTTCCTCATTTTTTTGCAATCACAAAGACTTTGATCCATAGCTTAAAGCAAATTAGTCAACTTTCTTAAATACTCTGCATATTAGTTGAAAAACATCCCATAATATATTGCAAACTGAAAAGGTTTGACTCCGCTGTAAGAAATGGAGACATCATTGATGCAAGTACCTTTATAAACACACTTCTCTTGCAAGATATCTGATATCATATAGCAAATTTAAATATAAGGCAATTTGTTATAAATGTGTACGCCGCGCACATATCTCTTGCATGTACAACGACTACAAATTCCTGCCCTTGATGTTTTGATAGTTTTACAGTAGTTCTTGTGATACTGTTGGCGCATTACCTTCAGGTTTTATTATTTAGCCAAATATTATTTTCTAACGTTATGATATGGAATTTCTTGTTTGCGACATAAAAATTGGATTTTGTTGGGCATTTTAGCTTTAATTACAAAAGCCCCTAAATATTTAGGTATATTAACTAGTTAGACTAGACCAGAACCTATCTGTTTTTTGATTGATGTACAAAGATGGCAGAAATGTTTTTTGTGCTGTGGAAACTCTTCGAAAGATCTAGTATAACAAAATCGAGAGATAATTCCTATATGTTAAAAAAATACTGTTTAAATTGGTGCAGGTAGGCATTTAGTTGTAATAGAAAAAAGTTTAATAATTAAATTTTCAAAAGACAGGATTGGTTTTCAGTATATAGGCTAGAGATCTCGCTGCCTCAAGCGCTTTTTTTTCGATGAAAATCAGATCATTTGGGCGTAACAGCAATCATTTAATTTGTTTATATTTTTATTTATAAACATTGAATATCTTCACAAATTTTTGATCAAAAATTTTACCAAATACGTGGATATATACAAGGCATTATTATATCAAAATCGTCAATCGGTCGGCTGTTTGCAAGGATATTAGCTGCAAAAGCAAACAGGCGTTACAGAACTCAAAAATACAGTAATTACAATATCAACTTTCTGCACAGGGTTACTAATATGAAATACGATTTTTATTCATGTTTTTACATAATTATTTTAAAAATAAAAAACTTTCTTGGTTGTTGTTTAAACAAGAATTGCCTAAAAGATTATTACCTTTAGTACTATCCATAATCTTTCTCTAAAATATTGCTGAGGGCGCTAATAGATCAACCATTTGCCTTTAAAAAATGTTTGGAAGCTTAGGATCTCTAGAATATGTGAACTTTCTGTGTATGTAAAGATTAACAAACAGAAAGTTTACTTTATGTCAATATTTGAACCAGAGACAACAATGTAATATGCTTTGTTTCTTTTACACATCCGTATATGTTTTGCTTAAAAGCAACTTTGTTTTTTATATATCTATGGATTGTCAGGAGAAAATAATAATCTCCACGTTTAAAAGTCGATATGAAAAAAACCTTTTTTTTGAGATATTTGGTTTAAAAAAAAAAAAAAAAAAACATGATGACATCCGGGTATTATAATAGCAAAATTAAAAAAATTGAAAAAATGTATAATTAACGAATGGATTTTAATTTCAATAAAATTATTGTTTTAAAATTATGTTTAGCAAACATAAAAAAAAAAAAAATATAAATAAAAACTTTAACACCCTGTAAAATGGAAAAGAGGGCTTTTGAAACCCTTTAATTTCGTACCTGGGAAATATTTGACATTTCTCATGAATCACCCTGTATATAATTTTTTTTTAAAATTTTCCTTTTTTTAGTGTATATTTTTAATTTACCAAATTGTATTAATTATATTTTTTATCTTTTCCCTTTTTATATGGAAGACAAGTAAATAGAAAATAAATGAATTGTAATTGGTTTTTAAATTTTTGTTATCCGGGATTTTCAAAATATTTGGTAAGAAAATTTTTTAGGAAAAAAAAATCAACTGGCTATGGTTAAAAAAAACACAATATTTATTTATATCTGGTACGGGGGTGATATGTTTCGTCTAAATAACGACGTGCTAAAAACTATATGGCGAGCCCTTCGTCAAAAACCAAAATTGCTTTCAACATCTAGGTACCACCTCAAGAAGTGCTGAAGCATGGTTTAAAAAAAAAATGGGGGAATGTTTCCCATTTAATCTTTGTGGTAGAAAGTGTGGGCAAAAGAGGTGGTCTCCAAGGATTCCAATCCATACATTTAAAAGAAAATTGTTGTTGTTTGAGGTTCAACTATGGCATGGGGATTTTTAACGCCTAATGGGGGGTTATTGTAAATGATTGCCTCTCTGGAAAAAATAGCTTCGTCGGGAAACAGAATCTACAAAACTGGGGGTTTTGCTGAATGGCTTCTTTAAAAACCAAAAGAAAATTCAAGACGCCTAGGAAAATCCCGTGTTACACCGACGCGTTTACATGATATAGATATATTTAAATGATTCTTTAAAATAGCCCTATCCGTTTGATTGACGTAGCGTGATTCAATTTTTCTAGTACTGGTGTCCGGTGTTCATCAATTAAACATATAAAGAATGCCACAAAATGAACAGCTTGACGGTGATCTTTTTTTCCTCTTATGGGGGAGTGCTTTTTCTCTTAAAAGATCACCCTGTCGCTGCTCTTTCGTGGTGGGTTGAAAACATTCCGTAAACGTCATTTTCGATTTAAACTTTTATTATTCTCTAATTATTTTGGGTAGTAAGGATACATTTGATTTCAAAAGATTCGCAAACCATTTTTTGTTTGCGGGGGTACTGAAAAACGTAAGATTTTGAGTAAATCCTATACATTCTAGGGCTAAATTTTTTAAAAAACAAATTTAAATATCTTAACAGTTTAAGGCTAACTCAATTAATTTTGAAGATACTATTTAACGAGTCCTTGTAATTGGTTTTTATAAGAGATAGAAAAAACTTTAAATAAAAATTTTTTTTGAAATTTTTACGTAAAAAAAACTGACTGATTCACCTTTAAAGAGGTTTTTTTATATGTGGTTTTTCCGGTTTCATTTTCTTTAAATAGTGGTGGCGTCTAAATTAATTTAACTTTAACGGAACCCAGTACTAGGAAAATATTTGGCAAAACGAACATAACTTTTTTGCGCCGCCCTAATTTTTTAAAATATTTTAAATTTCTTTAAAAATTTTAAATTACATAAATCAACCAAAAACATCCCCACTACGAAATTAAGAGAGACTCCTTTTTTCAATTTAATTATCGCATTTGAGATTACTTGGGTATTTATTTAGGAGTTTTAAAAAAAAAAAGTTTTCTTTAAAACGAAACCTTGAAAAGGGGAAAGCTAAAAAATGGACTGAAACAATTTGCTTTGATGTTTTTTTGTATCCTATTTTTAGTCTAGATTTAAAAGAACTACTGTATGGTATATGTATATAAAAATTGTTTAATTAAAATAATACTTTTATAAGTTTTACTTTCCTTTTTTAAGACTATTTAGGGGGTATTTATATTACGGAATACCCAAATATTAAAAGTACAATAAGTGTTATTATAAAAGATCTAAAAAAAGTTTTTAATTAAGGTATTTCATTATACCTTAAGCTTGAACATTTTAATAATAATTTAAATTGTGTAAAATAGGTTTGTCGAAACGTTTCAAACTGTTCGAATGTTAATTATGTTGACGTCTACCCAAGTTTAAACCCCCGTTTACAACACTTTAATGATATTATTTTTTCAAAATTTAAAATGAAAAAAATATCAGAGTTTGACATATTAATCGTGTTTTAATAACTTCGGACTTTTATTATTTTTTTTGTTACATCTGGAAAACTTTATAAACCTCTAAATCATATGTCTCAAAGTATATCATTATGGCTTTGACGGACCAAAACCCCAATAAACCTTTAACAATTTTATTACAATGTTATTGGGTAAACCCTTTTTGTTCATAATGGCGGGGGTGGGCCAGGATTTCTAAAAGTTTTAAAACATTGGATATAAATATTTTGGCTAATATTTTAGTGGCGTGTTGAATAACCGTTTTACTGTGTTTCAAAAGTTTTTTACGAGAATATAACTATGTCGCGTCAAATCATTTGTCATTAGATGCAAAACAGGTTGTGAAAATTTGTATGAACTTTAATCAGTAGAGGTCTAATTAAACAAGAAGTTTTAAAAAAAAACCTGTCTACTTACAAAAAATCCAATATCATCGATAAGGGATATTATTATTATTAGTAAAGAATTAAACAAAAGAAAACAAGTGATTCTCAATCCCACTTATACAATAGTGATCAAAAAAACCAATAAAAAGAAAATATATTGTCTTTATGAAAGCGAGTTATTTCTACTTTGGATAAAAGCAGACAATCTACTTTAAGTCCGTATTATAAAAATTTTATAAAAAAATGTAATTACTAACAAACCAGTTGAGAGCTGAAAATTAATTTGAGCACATTATAAAAATTGAGGACTCTTAATTTATCCAAAACAAATAACCTATTGTAAATATTTTTCAATGATGACTTGATAGTGAAACAAATTAGATTTAGATATTTAGATTAAAAAAAGTAATTTTTTATAATAAAGCAGTTTAAATTTATTAAAACTTTGCATATAATTTTTCTTAATGTAATTTTAAAATTTTACTTACCTAAATAAACAATAAATTATAAATCTTTATATTATTAAAATCCGTCCCCAATGTTCTTTTTTTAAATACCAATCCCCTTTTTTTTGGTTTTCCTGGGTGAATCTATAAATGGGACAAGGTAAAAACCGTATACTTTGAGACAGTCTATACAATTAAAAATGTTAAATGATCTCAAAAGTTTTCTTAAACCTAATCCCAAATTAGGTCAAAATATCGTAAGAACGCAAACAAAAACAATATTAAAAAAAACAACAAAACAAAGAAAAGTTATTATGGGGAAAATTGAAGTAACTAATGTTCCAGGAGGCCCGATTTTTATCATAAATTGAAACATAGGGGGTTAAAAATTTTATTAATTTAGTAAATATTTTTTTTTTGAAATTCCCGTTTATTAGCATAATAATTTTTCCAGTCATAGTTGGTAAACTTTATTTATAGGTCTTTCTTTTAAAGATGTAATTTTCTACAAAAGGTTGTCACAAACAAATGTAAAATTTGTTTTTACAATCCAAAAATAGTCAAAAACAACAAAAAAAAAACCAAAAAGTTCCTTTAACTTGGTTTACTTGGGGAATAAAAAATTTAGTTTATATGACTACGGAAAAAAATCAACTCCAACTTTCATAAAATGGCGCTAGAAAAATAAGAATTTGTAAAAAAGTTATTGGTTAGGGTTTTAAAAATGGCATTAAATGATATAAAAATTAAAAGAGGGGGAAATTTTTTGGAAAGGTATTGTTTATTAAGAAGTGGGAAAATTAAAAAAAAAAAAATTGCAGCGAAGGTATGATCCGAGCACAGAGAAAATAAAATAGATTTAAACCCTTTTTAGGGTTAAAAGAAAAAATATAAGAAAGCGTACAATAATTAGTACGTAACTTGTGCCAAACTAAATTGGCAAAATGCAACAATATTCTACTAAAAAATGCCCATTGCTATATACATGTATGCATAAATTTTACTCCAAATATGTGTTCACCAAGGGATCAAGGCAAAGAATTTTCAAGTCCTAAGAAACGTACAAATCAATCTTATTTAAAATATAGCACCAAAAAGCAGCAAATAAAAGAGGCTTATTAGGATACAAAAATATTGAGTGTAAAAAGTTTTTGGGGTTCTTTTAAAAGGCAAAAAATTTGAAAATTTTAAAAAACTTACAATGGACTTAACATCGTACTATTAATAAGAAGATTCATAAACTACATACCCATATTAATGCATATAATCATCATACGCCATCATGACGACAGAGCTGTTAAAATAGCAAGAGTTAATATGACAAACCCCCCAAAATATCTTTTAAAGTTTTACAAAAGGGTCAACATTTGGGGGAAATTTTTCAAAGCAAAACACAAGGGACAAAAGTTTAGGTGTTAATTTGCTAGAAAAGTACTCCGAAAAACGTGGAAAACCAATCAAATTAAAGTTCTAAAATGGTTGGGATTTCCAACTAGTATAATTTTGATAATTCCCCACAGATATTTGTTTTTTTTAAAAAAAGTTTTAAAAAGAGTAAAGGGGACAAAAAATTGAGTTGAAAATTTTTTTTATTAAACCTATAAATTAAATTTTTTTTGCCCTTTTAACACTTTTTTATTTCATCAATAGTTAAAAAAAAATTATATCAAAAAATTTTTTCCCGAGATGAATTTTTTTAATAATTTTTAATGCTTATGTAATTTAGTGGATCGAAATAAAAACAATTTTAAATTTTGTAATTTTCAATTTTGTGCAAAATGGTTTATTATACTTTATAAATTTTTGTTAAATAACTCTGAAGTCTGTAAAGTTCTTTCTTCAGAAATTCTCAGGCACCAGCACCATTAGCTTTTGTAGGTGAGAACGTTATTGGCGCTCTGCTTTAATATCATATTGATTTTTGGGACAAACCCCGGGAATTCAACCGGTTAAACCACATATTTTTAAAAAATCATTATTATTTGGACTAACTTTTAAATTGTTTGTTATCAGGGGCCGGATTTTTCTTTGAACTAAATATTTTTTTAAATTCCCCTATTTATATGAACCTAAAAATTATCATATAAACCCAAAAAAACCCCACAGAAAAATTTAAAACCCTAGTACACCTATTTTTTGGGGTTACATTCTTCTCGAGTTTTCTAAAACAATTTTATTAATTTCAAAAAAATAATTATAATTTTATCAGATCCAACACCCTTTTTCAAGCTGTGCCATTTTTTTGCGAAATAAACTTATACTGGTTGATTTCTGTGGGTCCCTTGATCAGGTCATTTTAAATCTAGATCAATCATTTCCATAAAAAATTTTTTGAGACTTAAGGAACAGAAAAATTTTAAATCAAGGTGTCCTGCTAAAAAAATGTGTAGTGTTCTTTATAAATTTTTTATATTTATTTATAGTTACTTCATGGCAAATTTCATTGGCAAAGTCTAGGATTGGTCCATATCTTTTAACTTACAGCCCAAACATACAAGTACGTGTATCTACATTTGTCAGTTATTAAATTAAACCGTCCAGCATCTTTACTATGTGCAAGTATTTAACTAGATATAAATTAATATTTCTTAACTATGATACAATAAATTAAATTATGGAAAAATATGTGCATAATTTAATTTATTTTAAACCACAAAAAGTTATTAAAGCTTTGGATCTAATAAAACTATTGGAAAATACACGGTTACTTTGCCTTAAATAGGTTAATGATTTACCATCTGAAGCATTCATTGCCGAAAAATTATTATTCGACCTGGCAAAAATACTGCAAATGTTTCGCTATTTACTTGATCAAATAGCGTAACAAGAACCGTTTTTTTTTAACTAAAAATTAATAGAATTTTTTTTAATAATGTCAGCAACCCCAGCAGTTAAATCGGTAAAATTTTTGCGATCTAGAATGTTAATTTCTTTATTTATTTTATTATTTATATTATCTTAAGCTTCTTTAGTATTGTTCATAGTTAAAAAAGTATTATTTAATATTAAAAAATAATATCATAAATAAACACCTGACAAATTTTTTTAAAAATTTGCTTACACAGATGTTTGAAGAAATATATTTTCTTGTTACTTGAATGCCCCTTATTAAATTCTAACACCTCCACTAATGCAAATACATTAGATTAGATTATTTAAGCGGAGATGGCAAAAATAACCTTCACCAGTGCAACCTTACCAGATTTTGTGGTTTTTTCATAAAATTCCCCAAAGTACCTTTCCGGCCGGTCTTCTTAACTGACTCCAGAGACTTGAAAAATTCCCACTCCAAATTCCCGGGTTTTGGTTTTTTATTTAGTAAATGCCCTTGGTTGGCATGGCACCACAGATGTAAGGCTGTTTTTTCAGCCTCCCCGGCAAACCTACAGCTATCCTCCACCAGGCTTATTCTTTTTCCCGGTGCTTGGGGGAGTTTGAAAAAGTCTTTTTGGGTTTACCCACGTTATCCTTACAACCTAGGACTGTGGCTCAGTAGGTCCAAGTAAACCGCTGAGCAGGTTTTGAACTGCTTTGCCTGTCGTTGTCCCGGTGCTTGTACCCACCAGCTTTGAAATTCTCTGTCTATCCAACTCCTTTTTAAAAGATGCTTTAAAAAGGCCTGCCGGTTCCCCCAGAATGGCTTTCGGGCAATCTAAATTTCCATGGCTGATCCTCTTTGGGTAGGGCGTCGGCCTCCTTTTGTTACCCGGTGGCTTTGGGGCTGGTACCCAGGCGGCTACCCTAAGTTTGTTTTCCTTTACTCCCCCCTTTTTTTTAATCCGGGGACGGCGCAATGCATTATTGCTGCAATTTTCTTTTGGAAAACCGTGGCGTGCTGACCAAGACTTAAGGTTATCTTTTCTCTAGGCTTGTCTCCATAGATGCCAGCTCCTACTCCCTTGTTGCTTTTGGAGAGATCGGTATATCAGATATGATCGGCTTTTATTCCAGAATCCAGAATACAAATACATGCCGAAGGACAAGGGTAACGACTTTTCGCCCACCTGAAATGTTAAAGTCAAGGTTGAATTTTTATAAACACACCTGCACACTCAAATTCAAATATTAGCGCTGTCAAGGCCAAGGTCAAACATTTACCACACACCTGCAATATCAATGTCAAGATGAAGGTCAAATAAAATGTCGCACACGTGGGTAATTAAGCAAATCAAGAACACTTTTCAAGGTCAAATGACGTGTTGCACACATAGCCTATTTACCTATGTGAATACACCTGCACCCCTTTAACAAAAAATTTTTCAAAATAAAATGTCATGTCGTACACCTGGAAAATTAAATAATTAAGGTCATTTTTTAAGTTTAAATGACGTGTTGCACACCTGGCTCAACAAATGTCGGGCCCCAACACCACCCTCCTGGGAGGAAAGGGGGATGGTGTTGGCTTTTCTTTACTACCTTTAATGAAAAGATTTTTTTTTTTTTTTAAAAAAAAGGTTTTTTAAAATTTAAAAAAACAAAAATAATTAAGTTATTTGAAATAATAAAATTATTTAAAATATATGGTATATGTCAAATGACTCTACTTTACTTAGACAAAACACTCTTTTATTCGCGACAGCAAAAATAACACATTAAACAAATTTTAAAATTCCCGAGGTATTAATTGGTAAACTATTTAAATAAATCCCTAATTGTGAAATCCAATACGAATAAAAATTGCAAATTTGAAATTATTTATTTTTAATAAATTTGCACACCGGCAGTACATAAAATGATAATTGTTGGGGCCTAAATTAAAAAAAAAAAAAAAAAAGAAATTAAATTTAAATATATATAATATATTATATATATATATATATATATATATATATTTTATATCCGAGAACCAATTTTAAATAAATTAATAAGAAAATTTGAAAATTGTCAAATTAACAGGCATAAAAGTAATATATTTTTAATACTTTTGTCCTACTTACTTACTGATGTCTTCACTTGCTCTTTAAATCTTAGTTGCAATTTTGTTAACATTTTACTGGCCTTCCAAAAAACCGATATTGCATTAGATGAAAATTTAAACTTGGTTTGCAAGATTTATTACAAGCTTTTTATATCATTGGCCTTTTGGGAACAAATATTTAACAGTAAGAAACATATTAAACAGACTGCAAGTGACTAGTGCACTACTCAGTATAACTATTTTCATTTTTGCACGAATTAAATTACTAACATCAAAATACCAAAAATACTTAAAAATGGGTTACTTAAATTTTTCGAACCAAATGTTTTAAATTTTAAAAAACCTTTAATTTTTCCAGCGGTCTTAAATAAAATTTGTTATAATTTATATAGGTAGTTCTTCTTGCTTTTTTTTAAATTACCCCCAAAAATTGCAATGTTTTTTTTTTATTAGAAAGTAATAGGTTTAATTTAAATTAACAAAACAAAAATAATTAAATTATTTGAAATAATAACATTATTTAAAAAATATATGGTATATGTCAAATGACTCTACTTTACTTAGACAAAACACTCTTTATTCGCGACAGCAAAAATAACACATTAAACAAATTTTAAAATTCCCGAGGTATTAATTGGTAAACTATTTAAATAAATCCCTAATTGTGAAATCCAATACGAATAAAAATTGCAAATTTGAAATTATTTATTTTTAATAAATTTGCACACCGGCAGTACATAAAATGATAATTAAGTTTGGGGAACTTACTAAATTAAAAAAAAAATAAAAAGAATAAAAGGAAATATAGAATTTAAAAATATATATATATATATATATATATATATATATATATATATATATATATATATATATATATATATATATATATATATATATATATATATATATATATATATATATATATATATATATATATATATATATATATATATATATATATATATATATATATATATATAAATATATATATATATATATATATATATATATATATATATATATATATATATATATATATATATATATATATATATATATATATATATATTTACTGTATCGAGAACCAATTTTACATAAATTAATAAGCCATCGAAAATTGTCAAAATTAACAGGCATAAAAGTAATATATTTTTAATTACTTTGATCCTACTTACTTACTGGATGTCTTCTACTGTTCTTTTAAATCTTAGTTGCCATATTTTGTTAACATTTTACTGGCCTTTCCACAAATTCGATATTGCATTAAGGATGAAAAATTTAAACTTTGGTTTGCAAGATTTATTACAAGCTTTTTATAATACACATTTGTTCTTTTTGCACCAAATATTTAACGGTAAGAAACATATTAAACAGACTGCAAGTGACTAGTGCACTACTCAGTATAACTATTTTCTATTTTTGCACCAAGAATTAAATTACTAACATCAAAAATACCAAAAAAATACTTAAAAAATGGGTTACTTAAATTTTTCGGCAACCAAAATGTCTAAATTTTTAATTAAACACCTTTAATTTTTCCAGCGGTCTTAAATAAAATTTGTTATAATTTTATATAGGTAGTTCTTCTTGCTTGCACGTCAGCTTAAATCTAAGTTTAAAGTCCCGGACCATCCGACACTTTCTTGACATCCTGCGCGCGCTATGTTGCAAAGGCTATTATTACTTCACACACCATTCAAAGGGTAGTCAGAGTCAGTCAAAGAGACTGTTATTAACAGGTATTTTCATGTACTGCAGATATACAAAGTAAATGAGATAATAGACGAAATTTTACCAACACCGGAATAAATAAAAAAATAGAAAAAGCTCCCAATATTGAAAAATTCCGTGTCTTTACCTATAAAAAGTATTTAACAGAACAACCTGCATTAGAAAAAATATTTACTTGTAAAAAGACTGGTCTTTTTCTCATCAACAAATTGCTTAAAAAATGCTTTTAAAATTTAAATGGGTAAGTAAGAAAAGTACAAGCCTATTTTTAAAAATTAAACAGTTGCGTTTATCCAAAATACCTCCAAAGCTCCGCTTTTCAAGCATAACTAAAATACGAACAACATTATTTTAAAATTTTCCTATGAACCGTTCTTTTATCTAAGTGGTTTACGAGCATGTTTAAAAGCAATGGTAAGTTATTGTATCATAATTTTTATAAAAATAATTAATGCATGATACAAAACTATTACATCAATTTTGCCAAAACTAATTTATGGGTCTCAGAGCATGTTCTTTTTGGAGAGCTTTGGCTTAATTATGAAAACCATGTGTTTTAATGATCATGTTATTTTTGGAAATATAATCGTTTATAGTCAAAAGCAAAAGGGAGTACAGTAATTGGGTCGAAGCTTCAAAGCTTTGTTCTTTGTTAGTCCTTTATTTTAGGTTTTCTTTGTAAAGTATGCTTTTCAAAAATATATCTTTTTAAATACAACATTTAGTTTAAGAGTAAAGTAATTAACTCGTATGTAAAAGAGGAAAAATAATAGAGTGCACATTTTTTTCTAATTAGTTTCCTTAATTAGTATACAATAGGTTTCCTAAAAGCATTTTTATTTTGGTTTTTAAACTAGATCACCATCTCCCATCTTGGTTTTTCCAAATTTAGCTAAATATACTTCTAGTTTAAGTCCCAGTAAACTCCTCGAAGTTAACCGCCAGTTGTTCTGGTGAAAGCGAAAAAAGTTAAATAAATTCGGTTAAGAAAGTTACAATTTCCTGGATTAATAGCTAGAAGGCATAGCGTCCAAAAAAGTGTAGATAATATAACAAAATATTTTTTTAGTTACTCTTCAGACATGCCAGAAGGGAACGCATGAATCCAGGTCCCAAGCTATGAAGATGTGAACTGACAGCATGAACAGAGTCAATTTACCAACCTGCAGATCACCTTTAAAAGAAACTTAAAAAACCCTTAAAAAATCCGAAATAGTTTTTAAAATATTGGTGACATATTTGACGCTAATTTATGGTTTTTAAATCAAATCTATATGGATTTCTGTTTTTATTACCTGCCTGGTAGATGCAATGATTTTTTTAATTGTTAATATAATAAAAAAAGGCAATGTTATTAAAAAAATTAAATTATACCTAGTATATTTTTTTATTTCCTTCACTATAGCTATAACTTTTGGGCCAAACTGCAATGTTAAAATTAATTTGACGAGGCTAAACACTAAAAAATAAAGATTTTCTGGTTTACAAAAAATACTTATAGTTACAGACTTAAGACCCAAATATTTTTAAAGCATTTAATTTTATAATATTGCAAATTATAAAACATATTCCTAGCAATACAAATTACTTACCATATAAAGTTAATTAAAACAAAAAAAAATATAAATATATATTTTAATTATACACGGCAGACTTAAAGTAAAAATATTGTCACCAATTACTAATTTGATGGGTAAAATTACGAAAGTTGTTTAAAATTTAATAAATACCAACTTGTAATTTATTTTAAAAAAGGAAACTGGTATATCTCTAGTCAAATGACCGGGGCCCATTTTATTATTAATTTACCTAAAATAATTTTCAGTTTTTTGAACAGTACTTGCTGTTCAACAAAACGTCGTCGACACGTCTTTATTGTCTTTAAAGTTTTATATAATATTTTTGTATCCTTATTCTAGATTCCGAAAATTTAAAACAAACTTCTTTATAACCAATATTGCCTACCATTTTTTTTTCATAAATCCTTTCTGTAATCTGATTATTTTGTGAGCAGTCATGTACTTTTTTTAGCAAAATCATAACATTGGTTAAAGAATTTCAATACAATATTCCATTACCTGGCATGTTATAAAAATAACAGGATACTTATTTTGTTTTTTTTTTCCCTTTTGTTTCTTAAAATGTAAAATTCCATTGTTTAAAACATATGTTTATTATTAAATCCTTAGTAAAATTTTAACCTCTTTGTTAATCTATAGTCTAAGTGATATTTGATAAATAATATTTTTCAGTAGAGTTGAGTAAATCGACTAGATAAAGAATCAAACGTTTCTATTTCTGTACTTAAAAAAATATTTAATTTAATAAATAGGCAAATTTATTTATTTTAAGTTAAAAATTAAAAAAATGATATTTCCAGAATACACAAAAAAATATACCTTTTTCCTTGCAACACCATATTTACAGAAATTTTATTTGATGGGGCATTTTATTCTTATACCTATATATTGTATATAGTTGTTAGATAACTTTAATTATTTTTTATGCATTTCGCATTCCCATTTTTTCATTTTTCGAATATCTGCATAAAAATAATTGTCTATTATAGTATCCACCACCAACATACAAGGTATGTTTTCCTGTTTTTTTAATTTTTATGTCAATATTTTAGTCTTTTGTTTTGTTTTTCTAATGTTTATTTAATAAAAAATATATGGTTTATGTATAATGTAAATGTCTACATGTATTATTTAACGGTTCGATATTTCTGTATAGCTTTTATTGTAACCAATTTAAAAAATGTGAAGTTAATCCTTAAGATGAATTATTTTAATAAATATAAGAAAAAAGTAATTTTGAACGTATGTTAGGCTGTCCCGTCCGTGTATGGGGATTTTTTTTTGAGCAACGGCTACGCAAGTGGTATTAAAAGTTGCGTTTCGATACAGAGATTACGATTATCATTAAATTTAATTAAATATTTGTCATCTTGAGACCTTTACGGTCCTTAAAGTTTCTAAAATTGGCCATTTTTAGGGGTTTCGTAACATTAACCCTAAATAAATCATATAAAATTTTGAGCTACGGCTACGCAAGAGGTATCAAAAGTTGCGTTTCGATACAGAGATTACGATTATAATTAAATTTAATTAAATATTTGTCATCTTGAGACCTTTACCGGTCCTTAAAGTATCTAAAATTGGCAATTTTTAGGGGTTTCGTAACATTAACCCTAAATAAATCGTATACAATTTTGAGCTAGGGCTACGCAAGTGGTATTAAAAGTTGCGTTTCGATACAGAGATTACGATTATCATTAAATTTAATTAAATATTTGTCATCTTGAGACCTTTACCGGTCCTTAAATTTTCTAAAATTGGCCATTTTTAGGGGTTTCGTAACATTAACCCTAAATAAATCATACAAAATGTTGAGCAACGGCTACGCAAGAGGTATCAAAAGTTGCGTTTTTATACAGAGATTACGATTATCATTAAATTTAATTTAATATTTGTCATCTTGAAGCCTCTACCGGTCTTGAAGTTTTTAAAATTGGCCATTTTTAGGGGTTTCGTGACATTAACTCTAAATAAATCATACACAATTTTGAGCTACGGCTACGCAAGAGGCATCAAAAGTTGCGTTTTTATTCAGATTATTATAAAGTGCGCTATTATTTAAAGCATAGGAAATTCGAGAAATTAGTGTTGCTTGTAGCCAATACCACTAATATGGTTAATTTTAGATTTTAGGTTTTTACCCCTTTAAAAAAAATCAATAAAAAATTTAAAAATATTGGCCATTAAATAAACTTCTGTAAGTACAGGACGTAATAATACACAAACAATTGCGTAACCATGCATCTGGGACGTTACTGCCTTGATGACTTCTTATATGTGAACCTTCATTTTAAGGTTTGACTCTTATATTACATTAAAATAACACATGCTCACAAAAAATAAGTGTAGTGTGCTGGGTGTCGAACTAGGATTTTCTGGAGTATTTTTTTCCGCTAAACACGAATCTAAAGTCAATATTATGGGACAAATAGCAAATAATCTAGAAAACCCCAAAAAACCGACACGGTACATTTACCGGCAGAAACCTGCTACCACGGAATGTTTGGACTACGAATTTATAAACTATAAGGAATACAAAAAAATTATAAAACAAGAAAGAGAGCTTTTTAAATTCTCTACAAAAAAATAAATATTTATAATAAGATAAGTAATAAAGAAGATATAAACGAAAATGTAATTTGACCAAAAATTTTAGTCCAAATTAGGATTTTTTTAATAATGTGATTTTTGGTTTTTTTAATAATAAATAAATCTTTACTTATTTATTTAAATTTCAAATCACCTAAAATTTGGAGAAAAAAATCCCAAAATAAAAAAAAATTATTTTAAATTTTTTACCTTGAAAAAATTCTGAAAACTCGGTTTTTTATTTATAACTCGAAAAATATTCCATTTAGACAAAAATGTTATAAAACTTAAATTTAATTACATTGTTTATGTTTTACAAAGTTTCGTGTATCTTTATAGCTATTAGGATATTGACGATTTAAATTAAAAAAAAAAATGTTAATATCTCAAATTTCGCCCTTTCCCGATTATTTGCTGTTTAACCCCTAATTTTAACTTTAGATTCATGTTTAGCCAAAAAAAGTCCAGAAAATTTAGTCCGACACCTAGCTCACGCCACTTTTATTTGTGGGCCTATGTTATTTATGATTAATACTGGTCTTCACTAACCGTTTCCAAGTTTAGCAACATCTAACATTGTTATTAGTTGTATGAAGGAAGGCCAAAGAAAATATGGTTGTGTGTCATTGCAATATAGGTTAAACTGCAAGTCCTGTTGGGATTATGATAACAAGGCGTTAATTAAAGGGGTATAATTTAAAAAAAGTAGTTATTTACTCAGCGTCCGTGCTTCGAGCTTTATCCCATAAGTCCGGTAAAAGGTGCATATTTTATTTGAAAGTAGAGATTGCAAACCGGGCCCGGTGCCATTTTAGGCACCCATCGGCCGGCCATTTCTTACCGGGCTCAGTTACCGGACCCGGTAAATAGTTGTTTTGCCTTATGCAAGTAGCAAGAATATACTTTTTGTTTTGTTATTTTATACTTATAAAGCCTACATAACGTAACCAATTTTACGTTTAATTTTGTTAGTTAAGACTATACAAGTTTGGTTGTTTACAGTAGTTACAGTACAGCCTAGCCTATAAGATTTCGGTGTTTGCTCAATTAGTAATAGTAAAACTCACTAGTCTTAATGGCCAAAGTTTAAGAAAAACAGAATACTTTACTTTTACAAATAAGAATTTGTTTTGTTTATACCAAAGCTACCAAAGTTTATATGTCTATCTAATCTAAGTTGTTATGACACGTTTAGTACTTTAATCTGCGTTATTAGTTTCTTATTTTAATACCATGTTTTCAAATAGACACTATAAAGAGTAAAGGGAAAGACCTGCTTGTTTAAACTTATAAAAATGAATAATTACTAATACTAATGTTACTTTTCCGTCCATAAGTAAAAGGAATCAATTCTGTATTAAGTGTGATTTTGAGACTTGAGTGAGACTGAGACATATACAGGGTGATTGGTAAGTAGAGGCGAAAAATGAAAACCCGAATTAATTTTTTAATTTTGAGTAGAAAACCAAGAATACTTTTTTTGCAAATTTTCCTTCGTTTCCAAGATATTTTACTATAAAGTTTTGCCAAAAAAAATTAAAATCACATATTGGGTGTCTTAGTTGGCGCTTTCAAACTATTACGTCATATAAAATCAAGTTTGATTAAAAGTTAGACACTTGTTGTCAATTTGTTATTGGAAAAATTACAAAAAATTGTTAGTTTACTAACAAGGTATACGGTGATATTGTTTATGTGTATTATGATTTTTGCAATAACAGATTGACAAGTGTCTAACTTTTGACAACGGTTAAACTTGATTTCATATGACGTAATAGTTTAAAAGCGCCAACTAAAGATTAACGACACCCACAATGGGTTTTAATTTTTTTCTTTGACAAAACTTTATAGTGAAATATCTCGGAAACAAAGGAAAATTTGCAAAAAAAGTATTCTTGTTTTCGATTCAGAATTGAAAAATTTATTTGGTCTTCATTTTCGCCTTTACTTACCAATCACCCTGTATAGAAAATTTTTAGAAAATAAAATACTTTAAATGTGTTATCGCTAACATACAACCCGGCCGGGCCCGGCGGACTCGGCCGGGTGATGACGAATGCAACCGGGCCCAGCCGGGTTAAGAAACATACCGGGTTGCAATCTCAATTTAAAAGTCGTTAACGAGATATATAAATTAATGGGTTGAATATTTAAAAACCCAAGATCCATAAAGTCTAGTAATTTGGCATTAGTCGTTTTAGGATTTCTTTAGGGTTAAACAAGTCACAATTTCTTAGACATGCTGGATATCTCTTTTTCTAAATTACTGTTTTTTTTGCCATACTAAACCAACAAACGTTTCTGTTAACCTCTTTTATTTAAATATTTTTTAGTTGTCACTGTATGCTGTTTACGGTAAATGTTACTATACAGATGTTTATTTTTAAACAACATTTTCGTTTCTCCTTTGTTATGACTTATGCGGGGTCCAACATGTTTTTTTAGCTAACCGACTGCAGTTCACTCCAAAAGTTAAAGTTTAAATCTTACTTAAACTCCAAACGTAACGTTGTAAGTGCTTTTAATTAAACTTAACTTAGTTTCATAAATTTATAGCCAAGGTGACAAACTGACATCTTTAACTTTAGTTTCTTGAAAACTACAAGCGTTATATTATAATATATCCGTTTTCTTACTTTTCGCTGCCTAGCTCATTTGTAATAAAACTTTATCGTATAACTAAGAATCCATGGTAGTTCCTTACCGTCGGTTTTTGTTCCTGTTAAAAGAAATTTTTTAACGATATTAAATAAAATCTTAAAATTATTTTTTAAAATCCAAGTAGTAGCTAGTCTAATAGGTTTCTAAATATTTTTGTTTAAATTTCAAAACTTAATTTAGGTCTTGTGTGACCGCCCCTGAACACCGTATGCCATTAGGCGTGGCTGGATGACATTACAAGATGTTAATGAGAGTAGTTTAAAGGTAGTAAGTAGTTTAAAGTATTTAATTATAACGTCCGTGGTGCCACTACCGCGTTGTCTAAAAGGTGCCGTAAAATGGAATATCTGCATATCAATGTGGTAAAACAGCGTTGACAAAACTAAAGGATAAACGGTACATAGCATCTGGGCTTCATATAAAACCTCGCGAACTATTCTGAAGATAGGATGAAACCTCATAGGAAATAAGAAGCACTTTTAAATATTAGGTAAATAAAATTTACGTTATTATAAACCAGAACTTACCAAAACCAACCTTTAAAGTAGCAGTAGCTGCGCAGCCTCTTCGACTTTTTGTGCCTTATCTCCCATTATCTTTTATCCTTCCATTAGTCTCGTTTCTTCTACAAGTCTGTATAAACCTGAGACTGGTTGGTTGATATATTCCTGTGGACTCATTTTCGGTTGCCCAAATAACGCTTGTCTTTTGTGACTCAACGCTTCATATTTGCAAAGGATATGGTAAGCTGTTTCTTCCCTCGTCGCATATTCCACAACTTGGGTCCCCATTGTATGAGCCTATCTTGGGTAGGCGTCCTCATAAGTTATGGTGCCCTGTTAGTAGCCCTACTGTTGTGCGAAGTCTTTTCCCACTTTGTCTGAATAGTTCATCCTTCGTTCTGTTGGAATGGCCTCTTATAAAGCCTTTTCCATGTCTTATTCTACTGAGGCTCCCCCAGTAATCCTCGTGTTTGTTGCGGATTCATTCCCTGGTTTGCACTCAAGCTGTGGTTTTGGTTACAAGGGCAGGTTTTGTTTAGTTCTACTCAAAGTAATTGCTTTGGACTTATTTAAAGAGTGTGACTCGCAGTAAATGAATTAATTATAAAATATTTTAAAATTTTAAATAGTTCCGGTTAATAAGACTTAATGTGAAACTTGGGACATTATATAAAACGCATTTACTTATACCCTGTGTCCCATTAATGTCCAGCCAAATAAAATAGAGAAATGATATGTACTTTTCTTCGATGTATGTATACCCAAGTATTTTTTTCTTGCGAACACAAATTCGGTCTTAAATACCAAAATGCTAGTAGAATTTAATTAATATGTGACGAGACTTATCCTTCTGATCTTAAAGAAATCATTGTTTTTCAAAAATTAACCGATTTACGCCTGATTTGGTCTACAATGGTTTTAGGGCTCGCTGATTACGCAGCCCAAGTCGGATTTGTAAAATTTAGATTCCAAATAACGGCGTACCGGATTTTCAAAAATTAAATTAAATGATTTTTTAAAATCTCGTTTGCAGTATTGGATCCGCCATTTTGAATTTTGCAAATCAGCAACCCCTAAAACCCCTGTGTACCGAATCTGGCGCAAATTGGAAAAGTTTTATACAGGGTGATTCATGAGGAAATGTCAATACTTCGGGTACGTAGTCAGGGTCCAAAATTAAACATTCAAGTCCATACAATTATGGGTCCGCAAGGCCTTCGTTTCCGAAATACAGCGTAGGTAGTTTTAGGTAGGTTTAAAGTGAGTGGACTTTTTATGCCCTCCACTGCGACCGCTCGGTTACATCTCGCTCTTACTCGTGTCGCTACCGGACACGAGCACAATGTGTTCTGATGTGTTCTGGTGTCCCTGTCTCCTGGAGAGTATGACGAGCTACGACGTGTGATTAGATCCATTATGCCCTCCTCTCCCGGACTACAGGAACCAGATGTTCTTTCTGAGGCCGCATCTCCGGCCTTATCCTATGAAAACGGTACTATTTGCTTTCTGCTTAAAGCCAGGAAACCCTTTTTCCTATAAAGGCGGTTCTGTCCGCCTCTGTTTGGATTCAGGGAACCCTTCCTAAGCACCTGTTTGTTCGGGATGGATTAGCCCTTCCGTGAAACAGGCGCCGGTGACTTCAGGGAACCTTACGAAACGGATTCACCCATTTCGGTCGGCGCACCTTTGTCTGCTTGTGAACTTGAGTGGCACCTCTCGAAACGGATTTATCCGTTTCGATCAGCGCACCTTTGTCACTTTTTTCCTATGAAAGCGGTTCTGTCCGCTTTCTGTTTGGAGCTAAGGAAGCAATAGTCCACCACGGCAGAGCCCCGCATTACCGCAGTAAGGCTAGATACTCTAAAAGGTCGCCCTGTATCTCAGAGGCACCGTTGGAGACACCTGTTTAAGGCACAGGATTCACTCATCAGCACGGTGTGCTAACACCTTGAGTGAAGCCTTGTGAATACATATGAATAGCTATGGATCCCGTTCCATACGCTAGCCAAAAGAGTTGCCGATAACCAGCAACTCTAGCGCATGTTCCAAAAGATCCTACTGGGCCCAACCACGGCAACGACGTGTGAACACAGCGGTTGTGTTGCACTACGGAGAAAAAAATATTTCGGAAAACATATGTCGTATGAAAAGTACAGATCATTTCTTCTTTATGTGATTGTGTAAACAAGCGGGTCATGTGGTCGTGTAGCTTATTGCAAATGATTACAAATTTTAAAAGGTGCAATTTAAATTAAAATTTTTAATATAAATTGGAAATGAGTGGCAGAATATTATAAGTAAAAAAATACGGCATCAATGTGGGCCATGGTAAGTTGTCTTACGTCCGCGTTAAAATGATGTTAAAAGGTCGTGTTACAAATACCTAACTAATTTGTATACAATACGAGTATATATATGGTGGCACTATCAGGTTTTTTTAAGGTGCCGAAAATTAAATATATGCATGTCTCGGTAATTTGAGATCACAAACAAAACTTCCAAAAAGTGATTTAAGCATATAAAAACCCCGGACTTACGATAATTGGCTGCATGAATGCCTTAAGGGGCTAAACATACCAAAAATATAGGACATGTTCTATTATATCTTATTATGTAAACGTCTAAAATAACCAAATGGTGTAAAAACCACTTTTATATCGCCTTTTCATGTTTGCGTTTAAATACAATATATAAAAAAAATGTTTAAGGTTAAATATTGTATATTTTTTAAATCATATTTTAAAAAGTCCTTATTGGGTACTCAACCACAACACATGCATATCCGGGTTATCGAGACTAAGTGACCCCCAACTTGCGCAAAGCCTAAAAGAGAAAAAATAAAAACTCCAAAAACACCCAAAAACTCTAAAAACTTATCCACTTTTGGTTGCAAGTCTACCACCGTTTTCAGGAAAAGTTAACTAAATAGAAATTAAAGTTTAAATTGTTAACATTGTGTTATAAATATAAAGACATTCTTAGATAGATTTGTTACATGGCTTATGACATAATGTCATGAATGACATATTAGTCTTTTGTGATTGGTAAATTTATTATTTTTAAAAACCAAAAGGAGCAAGGTGTATTTTGATCTTAAGTTTCTAGAATTACTTTAGTATCAAGCAAAAAAGTAACTAATATCGAAGCTACACAACTAAAAAGACTTAATAATATACATGTATTTTCTTCCATTTTACAATTTTAAATTTAAATACCATTTTATTTTTAGTAAAGTTTATCTTGAAAGCGGTGGTAGACTTACCACCGAAACATGGATAAGTGTTTACATTTTTTAGAGTGTTTCCTTTTACTGTTTTAGGCAATCTGCAATTTCATAAGGGTCAAAAGGGCTGGGCACACCTAATCTCTATACACCGGGACCATAACCAAAGCCGTCCCATTTCATAAAGTATTCTGACAATTACCCAACAAGGACTTTTTAATTAATTAATCCTCCACAGCAGTATAAAACATTTCTACACATTTTTCTTTCATTATAATTTTTTAATGTCATTTTTCCTTTAGCTTTAAAATAAAAAAAAACTTGATTTTTTTATTTAAAAGATTATAAATTAAAGTTTATTGAGCATTTTCGTTTTAAATAAAACTAATATATACCTCAGTAGACTCCAATTAAGCAACAATAACAGAAGAAAAGCTCCGAAAATCTTTATTGCTTTAAAAAATATTTTTTTTGTGACACTATGTATGGGACTTGCCTGGATGCGTTTAATCTAAAAGTAAAAAAAATACAAAAACCTTCAAATTAATCTTCAAGACTTCTTTTTGGCATACGTCAAAAAAAATGAATTTTTCACAGCTTAAAGTTGTTAACTGACTTGGAATATATAATTGTTGCATCATGCATGCGTCGTGTTTCATTAGAAAAAAATATTAAAATATTTCCTTACATACAAAAGTCCCTGTAAGCCCAGTTTTTTTAAAACCCGCAACGTTTAAAAGCATTTTTTATCTCTATGACACCCGACGAAGGCTTTTATAAGGCCCAAGTACTAGGTACCAGGTGCCAGGTTTTTAGATATTCAATCCGTTTTTCGCAGTTTCGTTAACGTTGTTTAAGAACCAAAATATGAAGATAATTTATTTTTACTTCGCCTTTTAGACAACGCGGTAGTACTACCACGGACGTTTTACAAGTACAATTACTACCGACGAACTACACCCAATTCCGAACTTCACCTAACTGCAGAGCGTGTTTTAATATACAGTATGGTTATTATAGACTTTTTGGTGTTGCTTCTGGCATATTATGTCTTTTCTCTTATATTTATTTTGATCTACAGGGACTTGTTTTTAATTTATTACGTTACCCATTTTTGTCCTTACATATTGGCCTGTACTTCTTCCGATTGTTTACTTCATACTTTTTTTCTTTAAAATTTTTGCTTTTTTACTTCTTTATAAATATTTAGTTAAGTATATTTACTGATTTGTCCTCAGATATATACACAAATTTAAAAACAATAAAAAAAAATATGATATCAAAGATTAAAACAACTTAGATTACACGAATAGGCATGTTAATTTGTAAAGCTGTTACCAAACAATACCATAAAATATTTTTTTAATAAGCAACTTTTCTACATTATATTAATTTAAAAAGATAACCTTTAAAGAAACTATAACAATAAGTAAAGTGTGGTGGCCTTAACCTTAAATCAAGCTCAAAACAAAATCGGTTTTGTTGATTTATACATTTTCAAAGCTTCGTCGAACCAATCTACCGAATATATGCAAACGTTAGTTCTTATCTCGTTCCTATTTTATACTTTAAACTGGATTTCAAATTGCTCAAGGCATAAATCTTACAAAAATTACGGATTAAGTTAAATTGCACGTAAAATTCTTCGTTTCTTTTGGATTTTTCCGAGCTGGTAGAGAAAAGAAAAACGTTTTACTGAAATATTCATTTTAATAATATTTGGCGGCATAGCCTGATATTGTGGCAGATTGTAGCTGCATTTTCATTTAAGCCAAATACATGTTCTTTCAATTTGAATCAGTTTTCTCGTTTAAATTTATTTCCATATGTTTAGTTTAAATTTTTCTTCTTTTATATTGCAGTAAATTATTTTTAAAATAGTTTTTTCTCTGAAGACCGTTCATGGTTGTTCACTTTCGTGCACGTATTTTAGTTCGAAAACTATTACTTTTCCGCACTAGTGCGAAAAAGTTTAATTATCTATATTTAGACCTAGTACTGTATCGGATTGACTGGATAATAAATTGGATCACTTCTTAATAGTAATACCTACCAATTTGGATGCTTATATTTAATCCACTCTGTCGTATTTTTTTATTATAGATTTTTTTTTTTAATTATTTAAGATCTCTGGAATTTTAAATTATAAAGTCAAATAACAATCACACTAGGTTTTGTTCTGTATTCTTTTTGGCTATAAAGTAGTGTTTTAAGCCGTCAAAGTTGGTCAAAATATTTCTAAGATTTAAAGGTATTTACCAAGTCAAATAATGGATTATTCCGACGAAGAGCTTCCTTAAGGTATTGTAAAGGCTGCCAATGAAGTAAATCTGAACGTATTACCAAGTAAATCAAAGGAAAGATAAGATCAGCAATACACCCAATTTTTAAATTGGTGCAAGAAGAAGCAAATCAATAGCATGAAAAAAAGTTATTTTTGGCGTACTTTTGCGAGCCTAGTAAAGTACATAAGTCTTATACATTGTGGTCACTTTATTCCAGAATTAAACGTTTGGTCAAAATACGACACAATCTGAACATAAGCAAGTTTTATAAATTGACATTGTTTCTTAAGAAGCAAAATGTCAGTTTTCGAGCAGAAAAAGCTAAAAAAGAAGACATAACTAGGTTTTTGTCAGCTCTGGATCAGACTTATCTAATTTGATGATATTTAGGATAAGGGCAACCTTACTGCTAACAAAATTAACAATTCTAAAAACAATGGAACCTTTCTAACGCTATACAGAAAGTATGCAGATTTACGGCTTCCTACCACACACCGTCATTTTTTTATCTACCATAAGAATGGAAAATTTTCCGTTTAATGTCTAGGAGTTAACACATTTAGAAAAATGCTCGAAGATGGCTCCCTACTTACATCTACCGATTCCAGAACGTTATACAGGTCACAGTTTTAGACGTTCATAGGCAAAATTTTTAGCAAATTCGGGCAAAGAAATTACTAATATAAAACGGCTTGAAGGCTGGAAGTCAACTTCAGTCGCAGAAAGTTGCTTAAATGGTTCAGACCAACTAAAAAAATATATGGCCAATGAAATTATATCATTTAAAAACTGCGAATCGTCATCCGCATGTTCCTCATGATCAACAAATACAACATCTTTATTCAAGCACTTGACACCAGCTATCAACCCCGCCAAACCGATCTCTTTAAAACATCAAATTGCCCCAGCTATAAAGGACATGGCACACATAACATGGGATTCTGGCTCTCAAACGATTTTTTTTAAATTTGAGTATGTTGTTTCCTAAATCAATTGGAACATCTTTTAAATGGGACATTTTTGTGCAGGCCTACAGGGTAGCCAAGATCCAAGATAAACGCATAAAAAGAGTAAAATTTCATTTAAATGCAACGAAATATTATTTTATATATTTGTTTGATGTTAAAATAATTTAATTTAACATTAACACATACAGGGTGGTCCAGTATCGAATAAATAATAAGGATTATGCCAACTAAAATGTAAATATGGTGATATACTTGTATATATTTTTAGAAATTATACAATGCTAACAGTTTATTAAGGTAAATTTTAATTAAAATATTTTGGTTTATTGTCCCAAATATACAGGGATATTTGGAAGTAAAGATTTTTTTTTTTGGTTTGTTCACACAAGATATTTTGTGACATATTAGGAGAAACATAGTTTTAAAATCTGCTCATTTTTCTGGCCATTTTTTAACAGAGGTATAATAAAATTAAGCTCCCCATAACTAAAACAATTTTCGTGTACATCTACATGTTGAAGTATCTAGGAGGTTTCATTCACCATGTCTCCTGATTTTACCTATATTTTTAGAATAAGTCGTACTCAACAATGAAAACAGAGTTTTTATAGTTAGGTACATTTTTTTTAAACGGTACGCTTTGTATATTTTGCCAAGTTTTAACTCTTTAATCAATTCTACATCGAAAATGTAAATAACACTATACGTCAATAATTGCTGGTTTTTGAGATAATTAAGTAAAAGGATTCTGGCTCTCGAACGATTTTTTAAAATTTAAGTATGTTGCTTTTTAAGTCAATAGGGGCACCTTTTAAATAGAATATTAGTAGTGAGAGATGATATGTTTCACGCCCTCCGTCCCCCGGGGGAGCTTATCATCTTAATATCTCTGACGTAATTAAATATTTAGGAATCTTGTGTGACGCGTTATTTAGGGCGTGGCTAATACTATCTGTCAAATGTCAAATGTCACCTGTCAAATGTCAAATGTCACCTGTCACCTGTCATATGTCAAAAACCCCGTGACTTGGAAAATCGCTGTTATGCGTAGGATACTTGTGCTAAGACCTAATATTGATTTGCGCAAACGCGAAAATTTTAGGTTATGCCGTTCGGGCGCTATCGACTAAAATCGTTTTTTAACCCTGATGATGAGTCTAAGGCGTGCGGTTTAAATTTTTTAAAATTAGTGTAACGTCGTACCTACCGAATAGCGAAAACCGCATGACGCCATCTTTAACCATAAAGGCGCTACAGCTGTTTAAAAATCGTCGAAATTGATCAGTAGAGAGACTTTGCCGGTTCTGGCCCCTCCACCTCCGGAGGAGCTTTATATCTCGAAATCTTGACGTCATTTAAAAGTTAGGAATCTTGGGCGAGGTTTATTTTAGAGTACTGCGCATGCGCTAAAAAATGGCGGTGGTCAAATGTCAAATGTCAAACGTTATACGTCAAAACCATGTGACTTAGAAAAGTTAGGTTATCACGAAATCTTGACGTCATTTAAAAGTTAGGAATCTTGGGCGAGGTTTATTTTAGAGTACTGCGCATGCGCTAAAAAATGGCGGTAGTCAAATGTCAAATGTCATACGTCAAAACCATGTGACTTAGAAAAGTTAGGTTACGTGTATGAGATATATCTTAGGGTCTTACGCATGCGCTAAAAAAATGGCGGCGATCAAATGTCAAATGTCAAATGTTAAAAGTTATACGTCAAAACCATGTGACTTAGAAAAGTAAGGTTTTTATTCTAATTCAGGATGTTAAAACATACATATTTGATGTTTAAATTTAATATAAGCATAAAGCCTTTTTGGCAACACTATGTATAACTTTTTTATTTATCAACAGATTTAAATAATTCTTTTTTATTCTAACTCAAGATGTTAAAACATACATGGTCCAAATTTAATATTGGCATAAAGCCCTTTTGGCATCACTACGTATAACTTCTTTTATTTATCATACGATTGAAATAATTCGTTTTTAAATAAATTCTAATTTTTCTCCACCCTCTATCAAATTATAGACTTTCGGTCAAAATAGCAAAGCCTTAATTAAAAACATTTATACAATTTAACAACTTAACTTATACAGCGTTTTAACTAAGATTAAAATACAAACTATAGATTTAAAAATTCTTTTAAGTAAATCATTAGTAGTTTAATTTAAGGAAGTATACGTTTCAATAAATATTTAGACAAATCATTAGTATTAGGATTTTAACGGTAAACATGTAATACAGGAGTTACGGAATAGATGTTTCACTAATTGTTTGAAACAATCATTTAGTAAGTTTATTAAAACCAAAATATTTTAATTTAAATTTACCCCAATAAACTGCCAGAAATGTATAATTTTTAAAAATATATACAAGTATATCACGATATGAACATTTTAGTTGGCATAATCTATTTTAGTTATTCGTACTGGACTACCCTGTATGTGTTAAATGTTAAATCTAAATATTTTAACTTTAAGCAAATATATAAAATATTATTTCGTTGGATTTGGGCGAGATCTAATTTTTTTATGTATATATATATATATATATATATATATATATATATATATATATATATATATATATATATATATATATATATATATATATATATATATATATATATATATATATATTGGAATTAATAAACAGTTAAGCTTCAACTTCTCTGTAATTTTTTGGGCCACACTGTAGGCCTTCAAAAAATGTCCTATTTAAAAGATGTTCCTTTTAATATCAGAAACAACATACTCAAATTTTAAAAAAATCGTTTGAGGGCCAGAATCCCATGTTATGTGTGCCATGTCCTTTGCAAAATGCAGCAAATTGCATATTTAATATTTATATTTCTAATAATACTTAATTTAAATGTGTATTGTTTCTTTGTTATAAATTATGTTACTACAAAAGTAAATGTTTAAAAGTTAGTGTTTCTTTCAAAAGCGGCCTTAGATGTTCCCAACTCTTGCGGAAAGTGCCTTTTCCACTCTCGAGTATCACTTTCCGCACTTTTTTCGTTTTATTTCTACTTAAAATAGTTATAAAGGTACTTTATAATTACTTTACTTATTGCGTGTATTTTAAGCAATGTGTGTTTTACTGCATTTTTTATGTCTTTTTACAATACCTTTTATAGGATTATTACTTTAGGCTACAATAACTCATAGACGGAGAGCTGGAGCCGACAAATCATCGTCATTAGTAGTATAAAGTTTCTCCGGTAAAACATGTTCATTTAATTTTTTTAATTATGTTCCCGCGCAGGCTGACAACCTATTGGATACAGGGGGTAGCAACAAGGGTTAAAAGTGCAAAATTTTTATAGAAAAAATTGCCATAGAAAATATGCTTCAAAAATTTCCCAGGTGAAGGTCTTATCCCCCTTAGCTGAAATCCCAAGGGCTGACAGCTAGGTGGATACAAAAGGGGTGGCGGATAAGGGTAAAAAGGGGAAAAAATTAAGGCAAAAAATCGTCATTGATAATTTGTCAGTCATTTTGACCACTTAAAATTGAACCCCTAAAGTGTCTAAATCCAAAAAGGCTGACAGTTTAGTGGATACCAAGGGCAGTAAAACAGGGTCAAATTATCATAAAAATAAATCATTTATTATTATTATCAGTATTACCACTTTGGATATTTTAATTAAATTTGGCATACATTTACTATGTATCAAGAGGTATCTTTTAGTGTACTACATTTTTTTTTATTTCTACCAGTGGTTTTCGTAAGGAATTTGACCTGTATATTTTGGAAAATATTGATGGTACGTCAGTGATTTCTTTTAAAATAAAAAATATTTTTTAAATCCCCAATCATTTATAAGCAAAGTTAATTACTTGATTTTTTTCAATAGGATGCGGGGTTATCGCTTAAAAAAATAAAAACCATTTCTCTGCATGATCATGACAATATCGGAAAACAATATCACCATGCAGAGATATATCTAGATTTTATTTTTCTATGTGAAAACCGTGCGTCGGACTAAAAAACTTATGAGCAGATTTAATCTTTTGATTTTTTTAGTCCGACGCACGGTTTTTACCTAAAAAAAATAAATCTAGATATTTTTCTGCATGGTGATATTGTTAACCGATATTGTTATGATCAAGCAGAGAAATGGTTTTCATTTTTTTAAGCGAGAATCCTGCATCGTATTGAAAAAAATTAAGTGATCAACTTTCCCGATCATTTAAGATCGGGGATTTCAAAAATATTTTTTATTTTAAGAGAAATCACTGACGTACCATCAATATTTGCCAAATTAGGCAAGACAAATTTCTTACGAAAATCACTGGTGGAAATAAAAAAAATGTAGTACACTAAAAAATGCCTCTTGATACATAGTAAATGTATGCCAAATTTTATTAAAATATCTGGTACTACTGATAATAATATTAAATAATTATTTTTGTGATAATAAAACTCCGTTTTACTGCCCTCGGTATCCACCTAACTGTCAGCCCTTTTGGACTTAGAGAACTTAGGGGTTCAACTTTAAGTAGTCAAATTGGCTGACATATTATCGATAACGATTTTTTGCCTAAATTTTTACCCTCTTTACATTAATCCGCCAACCCTTCAGCTAAAGTGATTAAGACTTCACCTGGGAAAATTTTGAAGCATATTTTTGATGACGATTTTTTCCCAAAAACTTTTGCACTTTCACACCGTGTTGCTACCCCCTGTATCCATGAGGTTGTCAGCCTACGCGGAAACATAATTAACAACACTAAATAAACATGTTTTACGGGAGAAACTTATATTACTGATGACGATGATTTTTCGGCTCCAGCTCTTAGACCATTATAATTTTGTTACATCCACATCTTTGCTTTATTATTTTTTTTGTTTGGTTTAATTTGCATTAACCCAAACAGAGAAATTTACCAAAAAAATTGAGTACTTTTTTTAACATATCGGTTTTACAACCACTACAATATGTAATAAATTGTATGAATATTCTTCCCTTAAATTTAACAAACTTAAAGGTATTGTTTTTAGGTAAGAAGCACTAATAATAAATGAATTTATTTAATATACGTTCTAATAATAAATATTTTACATTTATTCTATAGGCAGAGGTTGTCCTTTGTTCATTTACAGAAATCTAATTTTTGTTCCTATAAAGTTATGTATTTTTTATTTATAATATACCTGACAATATTAAAATAATTATTTTAATTAAAACATTTGCGGCCGAGTGACGATCTGGTTATTAAAATAAGCAATGAACAATGGGTTAAATTTAACAAAGAGTCAAGTAACTGGATGACAATAAATAATTTAGTTCGGGATTTTGCTTTAAAAAATCAATTATACATAAAAAAAAAAAAACAGTGGCCTATAATTAATAAAAAGATAATCAAAAATAAAATTTTATACAAAAATGGCAAAATCCAAATATTTACCATGTTTATGTTCTTGTTTTTTCATAAATTTCTTTTTTTTCAAAAATAACTATTTTTATTTAAAAATATAAACCATGCAAGATCAAAAATACAGTAATTTTTTTTTAAAACAACAGGGTGTCCTCTCAAATAAAAAAAGCAACTTGGCATTATATCTTTAAAATTTTAGCTGATAAAGAAAATGAGTACGTCACAGGATTTTACGTTAAACTCTCCACAAGCTTGCTTTTTTACTTTTTGTTTCTGTTCTTACTAACAACAGAGATAAAAAGCGTGCTGAAATCTCGAAAATGTGAAACACCGTCTCCAGATGAAAAGTTTAAAAATAAAAGGGCCACTTTCTGTTTTAAAACTGGGTAAAATAAGAAAATTTTTAAAAAATTAAATATTTTAATTTGAATAAAAAATCTAATCGTACGTAGATTATTCTAGCGCGCTCTCATAGTTATGCTTCTAGACGTTCGGCGCATAACGACATTTGTATTTCAAAACTGCTTTATCGCACTACAAAATAAATTTAGACATACTTTTGATACACCAAATTGTTTGTCTTAAGACGCAGAATAAAAATATATAACTTGCTTAAAATTTAAAGATTTAGTTGATTTAAAAACTTGTAAACTTATATGCCCTCTTTTAATGAATAAATAATGTTTTGTTTTCAAGCTGGCAATTTTAGCACTAAAATTACTTTGGTTTATCTTAAAAACTTATCTTATTAACCCTAAAAAAGATTGTCTTTAATAAGCTTAATAATCGACTGACGATACCTATTACATGTCTTTTTTGTGAAGTTTTAAACAATTAAATGATTTATAACAAATTGCCGTCACTTCTGACGCATAAGTAAGTCCGAAATTTAAATTCAGCGGGTTAAAATATACGAGAATGCACATTAAAACTTCGCGAAATTTGATCAGTCACAAAACAGCCCCGGCTCCTGACTATACAGTGTGTCTTCTTAAGTTGGCAACATATGGGAAACTTTTTTATTATTAATTTTATGAAAAAAAGTTATTCCTCATAAGAAGTTCTGCATGCCCTAAAAACTAAAATACTTATTAAATAATTTTTTTTAATCCTATACGAGGTAAGTCAAAAAATACGAATTTTAGTGTAATTTTTTAGTAGTAGTAGTAGTGGAGAAAGTATTTTTATATTTAACAATTAAAAATTGTTATTATAAAAGTTGTTTAGAATTAAAAATCACGTTTAAATATGCGTTGCATTAATTTATAATATTTTTTTATTTCCAAAACACCTCTAGTCAACAACGAAAATTAATTAATTATTTTACATCTAATCTAGGATACTTTACCATAAAACGTCAGAGAGTAATTATTGTATATATATTCTGGGATGCTCTGACAAGAAATATTTAACATTGGTATTTAAAACATCAGTTGTATTATGCAGAATTTGGTAGAAATTGAGTAGAAATGCCAGCAAAATTTGTAAAAAAAAAATTAATTATAAAACTGTAATTGCATATTTAAACATAGTTTTTAATTCCGAACAACTTTTCATTATAACAATTTTTGATATTTTAAAATATAAATATACTTTTCTCTTAAGCAAAATTCATATTTTTTGACATACCTCGTATAAAATTGAAAAAATTTGATATCTGTTAATTGCATTTTAGGTTTCAGAATATGCAGAACTTTTTATAAAGAATAACTTTTTTTCGTAGAATTAATAATAAAAAAGTTTCCCATATGTTGTCAACTTAAGTAGACACACTGTATATGGGGCTTAGATGATTAAATATAATGGTGAATGGGGTTTAGATTGTAGTTGAGCCCAGTTATAATTGCCAAAAAGCTGAACTACTCGATTAAACTGGCCGAGTATTTTACCTCCGAAATAATTTGCTCTCAGGTGTGCCATATTTATTTTTATCTTTATTATGCGGAAACAAAAAAAAAAGATAGCAGTGTCATTTAAAGATAAAATTTTAATTAAATATCTAGGAGTCAAAAGCTATGGTGCAAAAAGGGTTATTAAAAGTTACCCATAGCGGAACTGGAAGTTAAGTACTGTTAGTTATTTTCCACGGCATTAACTTAAGACCTGTTAGTTTGTTATTAAATAAAAACCTATTACGCTGTATGGAATAGTACGGTATGGTTTTCAAAAAAAAACTTTTTTAATAAAGAACTCAAAGTTTCTCGAAACATTTTTTCTTTGGGCCGTTTAGTGTATTAACGATTTATTTAAAATTTTATTTAAACAAGTGTTCTCGATTTTACAAATTGTACAGGGTTACTTGAAGAAGACTGAATAAAGCTATATGTGTGGCTTTTCCCATATTTTAAAGTATAAAGGAGCCATCTGTTTTTCTTGTTACCTAAAATAATTACCAAATATTTTTTATTAAGCACATCAAACAATTATACAAATCAATAAATAAGAAGTCTTACTAAGTGAATGCCAATTTTACGTCGCATATTTTTCTAAATTAAATTATTTAATTGACACTTGATAGTTATTTTAGAAACATGACCCTGCTTAGTCCTTGTTAAGTGACCCTGTATTATATTTGATTAGCTTTGGAAAACTGTTTGATTTTAATATATTTTTAAATTTAGTTAAATGACGTTTATAATGACTACAGTCTAATGAAAGTAAAATGCCTGTGATTCCAATTTTTATGCCAAATTTAATTTAGTTTGTACGTTTCGATTATTTTAATTAGTGTATCTTATTTTTTTATTTTCCAGAAGAACTATTTAAATTAAAACCCACCAATGCCCCAATCTATTAAAATCAATATTTTTTATAGGCAATGTTTTTCTACAAGTTTATTTTATTTGGGTTATTGGGTTTTCTTTTCCATTAAATTCAAAACACATTTAGCTGCCGTAAACACACTACTTAGAAAGTCTATAAGCATGGGGAACTTTTTTTACCTCTGATGAAATATAATGGTATTAGTCAAACCAAAATGCCATTACAAAATTTAAAGTATGACAAAAAGTTGATCATATGAATGCCAATATATGGATGTCACGAGTCAAGGACATTAGTAATGGTGGGATTTTAACCAAATATAATATGCGAACGGTACCGAAAAATTTAAAAGCCTTTCAAGTCGTGCTTTCGCTAATCAGTAATAAAAGAAACAGGATTGAAGATTAGTAAACAACTTGGTGAAGGTGAATTACCAAACTATAGTTTCATAATTACGTGTATGGTGATTTAGTGTAGCGTACTAAAAGTGTGGCCTGCTCGAAAAAGAGAAAAAAACCATGTATATCAAACAGTTTTGAATGTGTATCCGACCCCCATTGTCAAATCTTACGCAATGGGAGACTGCTCGTTGATTGTTGTTTAAGATGCTATTTAGTTGAAGAGTGTGTTATAAATGTTGCGGTTTAAATCATTATTAAAAAATGTAAGGGTACGGATTAACATTATCCTAAATGTTCTCCTAATCATATTATTTTTAAATGTATCACAAATAACATCAGATGCGGTGGAATCGTTCACGAAAAACTTGAAAAGAGTAGTTAGCATGCTGCTGGGAATTCTACTAAAAGGCCCAATTTATAAAAAACGATTGGATGCATACAAAGCTTCTCTAGTATCTTGTAAATAGCAAGTAACAAGAAATTTAATTATGAATTATAATCAATAAAATATATTGTCCCGATATCTTAAGCAAAATTAAACTCCATGTCCTGTCCCCTTTAGAACCGCATTAGCCTGAATCTGAATCTAAAAATGAGGAGGGTGATAGATATCACGCACTAGTCCTCAGTAGGCCCCTTGTACTTCCTCCTAAAGGGGACTCCTCACTCAGTACTCCGCCCATCCTACTGATTTAAGTGGGTTTACAATGTCCAGGGGAATCCCCTTTAATTTCGGCCAAGGAAAAACCCCCAGCATGGATCATCTATGACGGTGGCAGTCACAAAGGATGTGCTTCACCGTCTCGTCCTCCTTTTACAACCTCTATACAGAGGCATTTATACCGATTCTAAAAAGGTGGTTCCGTAATTGACAATGTCCAGAAAGAACGCGCATAATTAGGCGAAGGTTTGCCCTATGCATTGCCAAGTAATGCTTAGCTGTATCTCTGTCAGGATCGTTCAGTAACTCCATGGAAAAGTTACAGTTTACTGTTTCATCCCATCGTCGTGTATCGTGGCATTAGCCATTCCTTCATTTATATACCAGTCGTCGTTATTTTTTTTTGTAGTAAGCTTAAATTACGACGTTTTATTTAAATGGTCATTAAAACATCCAAAAAAAGCCTAAATATTTGATTTTTAATTTACTGTCAAGTGTTATACATATGATAATTGTTATTTAAATATCTTATGCTACTTACTGCTTAAAATAAATTTTTTTTTTTATTATTACCTGTAGGGTGAATATTACTTTATATGTGTATGTATTTGTCTGGGTAGCTGAGATAAATAAATAATGATTATGGTTATGGTTTGGATGGATGGATGAATGGATGGATAAATGGATGGAAGGACGGACAGATAGAAGGATGATGGATAAATAAATGAATGAGTGTCGACATTCACCAATTTTGGTCTTTTACGGTTACATATTTACATACAAGAAACACCTTTATTTACTCTATTTCTATTTTTAAAATTAATATGGGCAATAAAAGATAATAAGGTTGACATTTTTTTTGCTTTATTATTATGCAATGTGTAAAGTTTTCCAAATAACTTTGACGATCGAATTTATCCACTAACTAATTAGATGTTTGTAGTTTCTGTTAGTCCAAGGACAAAAAAATGATAAAGATAAATAAAGTTGTAAGTCAAGCATTAATTTATTAGAGAAATAAAGCAGATAAAGACGTAAAATAATTTAATTACCTACATTTCACTAATTTATCTTTATGTTGTATATATATTTTTTATGAACTCGTTATTTTTTTTTTTAATTTGCCTTTTTAAAAAAAAAAAAATATTGAAAACTTGTTTATTTTTATGAAAATTTTTTACTTTTTATTTTCCCAAAAAAACAATTATTTTTAACAGTAATTCTCTTTATTTTAAAGCCTGGTTAATTTATTTAATTTATTGCTGAAGCATTGAACCATCACATAATAGTTACCTTATTTTAGGCTTTGTAAAAAATTTTTAAAAATTAAACTTTTTTAAATAGTACTAAAAAATAAATGTTATTTTATTGGCACTGCAGCACAATAGTAAATTTATTTAACAGCCGAACGGAGTGGAGGGTGTTAATGAAAGGACCCGAAAAGTCATTTTTTTTCCAAAAAAAAAATGCTTTTTTTTGTTTCAATTTTTTTTTTTAGGCCGGGGTCGATTTCGGTTGACTTTAAATTTGCCCAAGCGGTTGGTCTTCAGAAAAACCCCCCCGGTTGACAGTACGAATTGGAGAAATAGTTCCAACCTAACCGGCCGTTTTCAAAAACCAGCGGTTTGGGACCGAAAATTGCTTTCCTTTTAAGTGCAAACTGTATACTTAGTACCATATTAAATTTTTGATTGCGGTAAAAAACTTTAATAAAAATTTTTTTTAAAGAAACACGTAAAAATTACATTTTTTAAATAAAAGTTTGTTTTTAAAAAGGTAAAAAAAATTTCTTAAAAAAATTAAAAAAACAAATAAACAATATGATTTAAATTTTTTTTGGGAAAAAAAAAGGACAATGTGTTGTTTTAAAATTTTTTTTTTTTTTTTTGACGCCCCCTACTCGCCCCCCGAACGAGATCTGGTTGGGGAATAACTGGAGCCTGTTTTAATTTAGTTAAATAAAATTAGTTTGGACATTCTCAAATTTTAAAAAGGGGAAAAAAGGATGTGTATTGTATTAAAATTTTAAAAGAAAAGCAGAATTTTAAATTTATAAAAATATATAATTTTTAACCAAAAAAATTTAAGAATTTTAATAATTTAATTTTTTGATTTAAATTCTCTAAAAGGACATGTAAACTTGCTCGCGGCACCATAATTTTCAATTGTTGGGAAAAATTGCGGCACGTAAAAGCCTGCCTGCCTTTTGGGTTTCGAAAGGGAAATTTTAATTTTTTAGATTTAAGTTTTAACGTAAAAAATGTCAATTAAATAGCTTTTAAAAAAAAAATAAATTGAAATTATAAAAAAAATTTTTAAAAAAATTTTTTAAAAAATTTTAATTTTTTTTTTTTGCCCCATAAAACTTTAAATAAAAAATGTTTTTTTAAAAAAAATAAAATTTTTGTGGGGCAAAAAGTTTTTAATAGAAAAAAAATTTTAATTAAATTTTAAAATTTTT